>PVKE010022898.1:0-25163 GCA_004027555.1 Craseonycteris thonglongyai
AATAAACTTCTTAAGGGAGTCTCCAAAGTTCTAGTTATGACTTCATGCTAGGGATGACTTACAAAATATTGGATTCGCCCACTGACATTATCTTCCATGGGTGGTCACAGTTAACTGCCAACCAAGAAAGCTCCAAGTCCCATTCTTCTCAGGCTTATATGTGAACTAAAAAAAAAAAAAAAAAAAAAAAAAGTGCACCTATTCAGATCAAAACACCTAGGCAAGAGGCCAAGAAACGTAAGCACTTGGGATCAAAGAACATCAAAGGTAAGAGAGAAAGCAACCCAAAAGAGTCAGCCTAATGCGGGTAGGAGTCTTCCCTGGTCCTCTCTGAGTCCCAGCTAGGCATGAAACATGGGTTGGCAGATAATGAATGAGCTTTGCCAGAAACTCCTGGCCTCCACCTCCTATGAGTTTGTATGGAATACGAAAGCCATTCGATTTCTCCCATCTTACCACCACGATGGTTATAACTGTGAAATGCTTCTAAGCTCTACTTTCCAGCTGAAGGGTAAGTGGGGTAAAAAGTACACATTTGGGGGCGGGGGTGCTAATAAAATTGTTCATTGTTCTAACTTCATTTAGGCAAAATGAAAGAGAAGGTAATTCATAAAACCAGTCATGGGTCTTATAACTTGACCCCTTAATTTTTCCTCAAAATCCACTGAGAAGAAAGCACATACCTCACACCTTTCTACTATAGTAATCAAACTACAAAGCCACAAAGATGATGTGGAAAGCACAGCTAAGACGTGGAACTTCCAGGTTGAAATCTGGTAATAGTTATTACGAATTGAAAAATGACTATGCCAATCATGTCAATAGGTTACCTCACTGAAGCCAAGGCAAATTAATCTCATTTTAAATATAAGACAGAAACACAGAAAAAGAAATAACTAATGTCCCCACCCATTAAGCGGCATAGATTAGATGACCCAGAATAAACCATTCCTAGAATATTCCTGTAACTCATAAAACTGTTCCGTAAGACACGGTTTTTAACTGAGCTTGTGAACTGAGGTGAGTCACTGCGTTTCTTCTCCTTATCTTGGGCTCTCTTGCCATCATTTATAATATGAGATAGATGTCCTTTCAAACAAACAAACAAAAATCAAACTCAGTTACCTGCAGCTCAAGAAAGAGGTAGAGAAATTGAATAGAAAACAAATGAGAGAGAGACAGAGAGAGAGAGACAGAGAGAGAGAGAGAGAGACAGACAGACAGAGAGACAGGGAGACAGAGAGAGACAGAGAGAGGGCAAGAAAAACAATAATTCCAGTAAAAAGCAATTAAGAAGTGTCTGCATAACAATGCTTTAAGTTTATTTTCCTTCTCTCCCATTTGTGATTAAATCTACCCTTTTCTTTCATCATTGTAAGAAGGCTTTTATTAATGAATAATACTTTTCCCAATACGCTTGAGTCACAACTTCCAACTAATATGTTATAAACAGCCTTTGTTTGTAAAAATAAAACCACACACTAAGACTTAGCAGCACCTTCTGGCGCTTGACAAACTTGGTTAAGATTCGTTTTTACTCACTAAATATAGGAAGAACTTAATTAAGGAAAATGGAGAATTTACAATGACTGGAAACACAGCACAACATAAGTTTTGTGAGGAGAGGAGTGGGGAAGGAGGAGGAGGAAGAGGGAGGAGGAGAAGCAGCAGCAGATTTTAGAAAGAAAAGCAGAAGCCGCCACACACAGCCAGCTGCTGGGGCAGGGCTATGTGCTAAGAAGGAATGCAAACCCAAGAGAAAGGCAAGGCTTCATGAGCTAAGTGTGTTTTCTTTTTTTCCTCATAATATTGACATTTATTCTAAATTGCAGAGGAAATTAACTTTGAGTTTCAAAATACCAGTTCAACTAGAAGATACTCATACCAGTGTAAGAATAATTAGTTGTGTTTGTTCAAAGTATAGCAGCTCATTAATCAAGGTGTTTCAGCTTTAACAGAAACTAACTTCAAGTTAGCTGGAGCCATACTGTGTATATGGGAAGGGGGTTGGGTGTAGTATTTATCAGAAGGGCATACAAGGGTCGAGTGGAACTAAGTTAAGGAAGGAGGTGTTTCTGTGCTTTGTGAGAGGCAGGGAATGAGATTTAGCGATCATCTCAAGGCAAGTGTGCAGGCCTCGCCTAGGGGCTGCAAAGTATCCTAGCTGTGGCGCCCCTCTCAATATCCACCTTCTGAATTCCCAGTTCCTCATTTACCGGAAAGAGAATCAGATTGTCCTGCCTGAGTCAGAACTCATCCCTCCTGTTCCATTCTGCTCTCACCTGGGTAGAGGAGAGGGTGCCGTAATTCAACTAACTCGTAGCACTTGTCTTAGCTTACAGGTTGGTGGCTTAACAGAAAATGAATCCTCAGAGTTCTGGAGGCTAGAATTCTGAGATCGCGCTGACAGCAGTCCCGTGCCAGGGAGAGAGTTCTTCCTGGCTTGGAGACAGACAGTCTCTTCACTGTGTACTCACATGGCCTATTTTTGGCACATGCAAGTAGAGAAACCTCTCCTTACCTCTCCTTAGAAGGTCACTGATCTCATAAGTGCCCCATCTCATGACCTAATCTAATCCTAATCACCTTCAAAAGTCCCCATTCTCCCAATACCGTGACATTGGAGGTTACAGTTTCAACGTACGAATTCAGGGAACTCTAACATTCAATCCATAATGTTTGTGTGTGTGCAAGTTGAGACTTCAACTGGACACATATCTTCAGTTTATGCATGATTTGGAAGATAAAAATCTGCTGTTGCTTCAGTGCACATTCTGTGACATGAGAATCTAATTGTATTATAATGTAAGACCCACCTCTCTGAAGGGAGCTAGAGGAAAAGATTCCAATCCAAGCAATTCTGAAAATCAGTCGAGTCTGTAAAACTAAGGGCAACAGGCACTACACATAAAAAATGGCAGTATAGTTGATAAAAGTTGTTTCTGAAGAGAATATGGGTTAATAAGAATTCTGATAGTTACACATTTACAAGAACTGAACATTAAGTAAACAGGTAGACATTGAAAGCCAGGTTTCTCACTGTTTCAAAGGACATTTACAGATAAGCAAGGGGTGGAATCTAGAATGATCTGTATAGAAATGGATTTGATTTGGAGACATCAGTATAAACTCATGTTTGGCTTAATTCAGACACAGATAGTTATTTGTAGAAATATTTAGAGTTATGTGTGTATACACAGGCTACTACAAACACATATAATTATTTGCTCTGTTAGCTAAGAGGGCCATCGCTATCCAAGTAGCAATGAGCACACCTAGAGCCCAGATCATGGTCTTTAATACTATTTTCCAATTAAAGGAACTAGACATCTTTGGAGAATGACTGATCCTAACACTGAGGCAGAAAATATATGCACCCAAAGAATCGTGTGTAAAGAAAGTGCTAAAAAGTTGTTGTTTTGTTTGTTTGTTTGTTTGTTTGTTTGTTTGATAGCAGTATGTCAAGGGGAAGACAGAAACCAATTGAAAGAACTGCCAATAGCAAAAGTTAGAAAAATTGGAGCAAAAAATACATATAATCATATTGGAACATAATCCTAAGTACAAAATTAAGATCCATGAGTCCATAATGCTATAAAAAATGAACAAATGTGAGAGAAGAGACAAAGATGTTCAATATTTATGAACAAATCCATTTAAATAATGAATCCACTTCATGTTAACATAAATAGCACAGTTTTATAAAATTAGCTATTTTTCCAAAACAAAAATTATTTACAAGATTGGATGGTTTCACATTTTTGCTAATTTTTTTAATCTCTGGCCTAATATAAGAAAACTGACTCTTGTATCTGTTTCTGCATTCAATGAGTTGCAATACCACATGTCAGACAAACTCTTGAAAACTCCACTGTACACTTACTTGTAAGAGACTGAGAATGAAAAATGCAGCTCACATCTTAGTGTTACTATCGGAATAGTCTTGACCTCATGGATCCTATGAAAATGTCTCAGAGAACCCCACCCCAATCAACTTTGTGACCTGCTGTTCTAGATCCAACTACCAATTTATAATACATACAGAGGAACATATTAAATTACACTATAGGGGAACCTTTCAGCAAAATATAGAATGTGGGAAACTATAGGAAAATTACCTGAAACTACAGGACAATGACCAACAAATAAATTATAATAAAAGAGAAGATGGAAAAATTAAAATTAAAAGAAGCTTAAGACATATATCTACTAAATACAATGTTAAACTCCTGTCTGAATTCTGATTTGAATGAATGAGTTTTAAAAGGGACTTATGAGACAATTGGTGAAATTTAAGTGCCATCTAAAATTCCATCTTGTCCAACCTGTGGCCTGTGGGCTGCATGAGGCCCAGGATGGCTTTCATGGGACCCAACACAAATTTGTAAACCTTCTTAAAACATTAAGAGATTCTTTTGTGCAATTTTGGTTTTTTTGCTCCTCAGCTATCATTAGTGTTAGTATATTTATGTGTGGCCCAAGACAATTCTTCTTCTTCCAATGTGACCTAGGGAAGCCAAAAGGTTAGATACCCCTGGTCTAGATAGTTGATGATATTTAAGAATGATTAAAAGCTTTTAGGTGGAATATCAACATTGTGGTTACATTTACCAACACTGCTTAAATTTTAGAGATACCTGTTGAAATGTTTATGGGAAAAAAATGGTATGATATTCAGAAGTTGCTTCAAAATAATCCACTGGAACAGAAAGGATATAGGTAGAAGATGAGACTGGGTAATGAATTCACAACCTTTATTACACTGTTTCCTCTAATTTTGTATATGTTTCAATTTTGTCATTAATAGGAAAAGAGATGAGGGAAGGGGAGGGGAGGGGAAGGAAGAAAGGGAAGGGAAGGAAAGAAAGAATATGACGTCCCCTCGTGTGTCCTTTGGAATGTGGTGCTCAGTGGGCCAAATGCTGGTTTGAAGTTCCCAAACGCGGTCTGAACACGAGCTGGGGCAACTTCAATGGCCCACAGGAGAGCCCCGGTCTCAGAAATAACCATTCCAGGAGCCATAAAAGGGTTCTGCTTATTTCTATGCCAAAAAAAAGGAGGTTGAACTATGCTCATTGAGCTTTTATTCTGACTGTTTTTATGACCACAGGCCTTCCCAGCATTTCTGCTTGGTGCTACAATACAGGAGTTTGGGGTATGGAATTGCATAGAAAAAAGCAGGGCGACTGGACGCCATGACTGATGTCCCTCTTTGTAAGGTCTGGGAAGCACTAGGTTACAAAACTAGTTTATGACGCCCCTGCCAAATCGGAAATTATATATTTAAAAATCCAATATAATGTAACATGCCATAAATATTAATATTTTTAAATCAAGCAGCAGATTTAAAAATAGTATTATAACACCTATAATAAAAGGGTGTTATTCAAAGTATACAAAGCATTTACCATGTCTAAGTGCTATAGAACGAATCATGCCCCCTTAAATTTATATGTTGAAGGCCTAACACACAATGTGACTGTATTTGGAGACAGGGCCCATAAGGAGGTAAACCTCTATGCGGTTGTAAGGGTGGGGCCCTGACATGATGGGATTAGTACCTTTGTAGGAGAAGACACCAGAGTCCCCTCTCTGGGCACATGCAGGAAAGACCATGTCAGGATGCAGAGAAGAAAGCCACCTACCAGAAAGACCCAAACCCTGCTGGACCCGGTTCTGGGCTTCTGGCCTCCAGCAGAGCGAGAGGTCAGTTTCTGTTGTTAACTACAGTGCTCTGCTGTTGTGGCCCAAGGAGATTAACACACTAAGAAATGCTATGCAGTAATGAAATACACTCATCACGTATAGCTAAGGAAAAGGAGCACAACACAAGCAACATCCAAAGAAAACACAGTGGAACAAGGTCATTAACACACTACCTATGTGTGCATATGTGTGTTACAAGGATCTGGATGATTCTGTGAGCAGTAAATGAGTGTGCTTTCCCCCAACTTCTTTTTACACTGTAACCCCACCTGAGAGACTTCATCACCCTTAAACTAAAAATGTCTCAGCAAAACTGAAGATACAAAAATGTGCCCATTTCTGGGCATTTTAGGTTTTAAAAGCTGAGACTCACATGGACAATACTTGCAAAACCACTTTTTGTTTGTGTGTTTTCTAGGCCGGGGGAGAACAGGAAGAAGGGAGACAAGAGTGTGGCAATCTAGTCAGAATCTCGGAGGGCTCCGTACTGCGCTCTCTCCCTCCAGGTTGCCATCAAGGGGACAGGAGGAACAGGACCCTGTGACAAGTTCAGGGTTTGAGAGCAGAGATGCTTGGTGCCTGCTTTCCCTCTGAGCCATAAGCCATGGCAGTGAGCACTTTCAAAGGAGGTTCTCACTCTCTCACGGCAGGAGAGAACTTGCAAAGGAAGGGTTAGCTGGGGGCGGGGAGAGGTGAGACACAGAGCAGCCCCCAGACAATGCAGCAAGTTCTCTATATCTCTGAAGACTTGTTCCTCGTTAGCAGAGAAGGAAAGAAAGTCGACACACCTAAAGGACTCAGATAGACCAGCAGATAGTAGCCAAGAACCAAATGGAGCCACAGCACTGTTGTTGGATGCCCAGGGAGGGAGGCCACACCTGGAACTGGGAAGGACACCACATACCCTAGAAAATTCTAGAGTGAACAAACCTCAGCTTTCTCCTCACTCCAGAAGCCACAATCCTCCTTAAAGTCCCAACATTTAGATAAATGGCATGAAAGGAGGGCAGGCAAGGGGAAGCTGACCTGTCAGCACTCACACTTGTAAGAAGAGTTTTGCTAGGATTGATTATAATAGTGTCTCCTGTCATTGGGTAAAACAAACAATCCAAATAGTGATTATAAAGAAAAATGATGTGTGTATGTATCACTAAATGAACAGAAACAGTGGTTCGGGGCGGGGAGGCAGAAGAGTAGGATTTGGAGAATGTGTGAAGGAAGAATCTCACTTTTCACACCGTTCATGCTTCGGTAAACTGTTTCTATTTTTCACATCGAGCTCCTATGATATTTGTGATAAAGGTCTGGTTTAAGAAACAACAATGAAAGCCAAAGGTTCTCATGAACAGTTCCATGGATCACAGGTGGGGCATCTGCCACTATGCATTTACCCTGTGACACTGCATTGTCATCATAAACATGATATCAGAGAAAAATAATGTGGGAGGCCTGAAGATTTTTCTTGTCACACAGAAGAAAAATGTAACTGTGAACAAACATGAAAGAATTGTCAAAGGCACCTGAAGGATTCTAGATAGGGGTTCACACATGGCTCTGCACGGCTTCTTCTGCAGTCATCTAAATGAGTTCCATCAAGACAGAACAAACACTAAGTAAAACCCTGCCATACCACTGATGGCAAAGTCTACAAAAGACCATCTTCCAAACTGGAGCACACCCTCTCTTCCTACCACAAAATCAATCACATTTCACCCATCATATTCTTCTCATCCTTTTCATTGTTATCGACACATGTAGACCACTACATTTCTAAAAGGCCCATTTAGCTGTGATTGTTTAGTTACTCTAAGTTCAATAGGTACATGTAGTACAGTTCTCAGAAACACTCATTTCAAATCAATAAATGTTTACTGGCCCTTTTATATGCTGTCTATTGGCACCAGAGAAGTGCAAAGATGAGTAAGCCCCAGCTCCTGCCCTGGGGTATTTCAATCTTTGAGGACAGACAAGTATGTAAGTAGCTCATAATTATCTAAGACAAAATAAAGTGCTGTCATTAATAATTATGAGAAAGTAGGTGGGGGAGCCTATGGCAATGACTATGTAATTCTACATGGGTGTTTGGGCTGACTTTTACAGAATGAGGAGGATTTAAAAGGCAGGGAAATGGCTAAGGGCAGTCAAGGCTAAGAGAAGACCATGAACAAAAGCAAGGAAAAGAAGGCTGAGCTGCTTCCACACCACAGCGTCCAGTCTCCAAGAAAATGCATTCTCTTCTAGATCATTCACTGAAACTATTAATCATTTGACATTCCATTTTCACTTTTCTCATGTACCCTGAGGCCAAGTAGGTAGACCTAGTCTAAAATTATTAGAAAGAGAAAGTGAAATAGGAATGTACTTGGCACATGTGGGTTCCTTGAAAGGCAAAGGCACTCATACATCATGCAGGGCCAGTCAGGAGGCTCTCTGAACACAGTTCGTAAGACCCGGTTAACCTGAAAAGTGCTGAACCATCACATGGAACAAGACTGGAGCTTGCAAAATAAGCAGGTACACCTTTTTCCCCCTTGGTTTAAAAGTCTTCAAATTGGGTTCCAGCTGAATATGAATCATAATTCCAGGTAGCCAGCTTTGATACATTTAGAACAAATCTTCTGATGTCTTCATCTGTTGAGGTCCATCATAGCTGGTGGAGCAGTAGCACCCTCTATTGGAAAGGAGGTCTCTTGAATGCCTCTACCAGAAAAACCTTTTCAATTTGCAAATAAAAGGGGTAGCTGCTCTACAGGATTCAACAAACCATTCACCAAACAGATTTTCCTATCAATTGTATTTGATATAACAAATAAAAATATGTTTTTTCTATAGAAATAAGCATTGCATAGTCATTCTTTTTTATATTAACTATAACCTTTAGTTCAATACCTTCTGACTTTTCTTGAAAACAGATGTACATATTCACTGACAATAGCTTATGAAAAGTGAATATAATTCCTAGAAAGAGCATAGTTGAAAAGGTACATAAAAGAGAAAAAGCAGGTGTTGTAAAGCACAAAATATAGTCTTACTAAGATTTTAAATGCTAATCAAAATAGCTTTTAAAAATCTATAGCTCTACACATAAAAAATAACTAGTTGCTATTTTGTCTCATTGATTTGTGCAACAACTATGTTTATTACCCCCTCTACATGTGATTAAGAAAACAGATATGGCATTGCCGTGGACCTCACACAAGGGCAAAAGGACAAGGCAGCCGATAGTTGTGATGCTGTGTGATGGGTACTACAGTAAAGGTAAGCCATGGGAGCAGAGTAGAGCCCCTAACTCAATCCTCAAAATAGGGTTGGTATATACAAAGGTAGGAACGCTTGGGTTGTATACTGAAGACGAGCTAGGAATCCATTGAAGAGGAAACCAGAGACAAGTTTTCCAGAAACAGAGAAGAGGAGGTATGAAGGTGTAGAGACATAAAAACGATTGGGGTATTGAGGAGCCTACCAGGTTCGTAAGTAATACAGAGATGTAAAGTGTGACCATATGGGGAATACTGAGAGGTGAGGCTGGGAGTAGATGTGAGTCATGCATCTCAGATACAGAAAGGATATTAGAGGTCATCTAGGTTGGGATTCCTGAACACTTCCAGAGAACTGACACCACACAAACAGCTACACTGGCTCTCATCTTACCCTTGGGCCTCTCATTATGAGAGACTAATCCTCTTTGATTTGTAGAACTAAACGCGATTCATGTTTGAGAAGAAACAAGGAACTGGAATAATGAAGACTAGGTATTAGGTTGATCACTGATAAAGATAATCAAAACTGAGCTTATGTTGAGCTAGACTATCCAGGTTTAATATGGTACCCTTCGTAGCATCTGTGAGCTATAAAACAATAGCCACGTCTCTGAATATATCCTGACTCCAAAGAGGACACATCCAACAGCAGGGCCCTTAATGGCTTCTATAAACACCACAAGATGTTTGAGTGCAAGTAAAGAGGGACAGCTCTCTTTAATCCCCAAGATCGTTGCCTAAAGCTTCTGTGTACCTCCCTGGAGAATCTCCATTATGCTCATCATGTCAAGCACCACTCATGTCTGCTCTCCCTACAGACTCTGTGGAAGCAAATTACTAAGTGCAATCATGATTCCACTGATCACACCAGTTTGCAGTACAAGGGAACAAAACCACCATGTTAATATCAGCCAAGCAAGGCTGGAGGGGGTGGGGAGGGGCACTTGCCAGAGAGAGAAATCGCAGCTCCTCAGAGAAAGCAATTCCATTTGCAAGCTCTAATTGTGAACTGGAATTAAAAATAATGGGAGGCACAAAGTAATGGCATACAAAAGTTCAGGTAATGTCAGTGAACAAGGAAAGTGTCTTTCAATAAGCAAGGGCACTTCTCAGCCTGCTGTCTACTATCAGTCTGAGAATAATGTCTACATTTGCCACTATTTAATAGGTAAAATGTTAAAGAAAGCAATGCAATTACACTTGAGAGTAAAAACAGAGGCAGATCTTCTTTCATATTGTGTGCATAGCACCAAATGAAATGAAATAGGAGAGGAAAGTGATAGAAAAGAGAGGCACAGACACCAAGGAGAGGCAGTCAGTGGGGACAAAAATCAAAACTGCAAGAGCAGTTGAAGGAGTAAGAGCACCTTTGCAAAAGCACAAGTAACAGTTCATCTCAGAGGCTTAAGGACTCAGGACCCAGACTTAGGAATCAGACAGACCTGAGGTCAAAAACTTTCTAGCTCTGCCGTTTCAAACTGACTGACCTCAGGCCAATTATTTAACCATAAAAGGCTTCAATTTTCCCATCTCTACAGCCCAATACTCTTATTGAAAAACCAAATCAATTACAATGAATGTAGGGCCTTCAGAGAGTGTTTCACACATAATGAGCATTTGGTAACTTTAAGCATTAAAAAAAAAAAAAAATTCCTGGCCTACATCAAATAAGCAATAATTGTTTGTTGGGTAAAGAAATGAGAAGAAAAATTGCATTCCTTTGTGTTCAGAAAAAAGGAGCTGCCAATAACACCACAGGAAATTGGTAATTACAGAGTGAAGTACTGACATGGCCCCAGAGGAACCTCAATACTTCTGAACCTTCACAGGAGGTAGCATTAGAACAACCCCATTCTAATTGTATACCAATAATGACTAAATTTGTTGATGAATTATGCAGTATTTATTTCCTAATCATACATTTTTTACAGTGGGAGAAGTCTTTAAAAAACCAAATAACGAGTGCAGTTTTTATTATATATCAATACCTCAATAAAGCTATTTGAAAAATAAAAAACAAAACATTTTTTTAATCCACGAGAGACTCAGAGCTAGAAAAGTTATAATGACTTTGATCACAGTCCTAATATCATAGTAAGAGCTGAGTACACTGGTTACCGGTAAGTGTTTTGACTTAGTCTAGTTATAGAATGAATTACATTCCCCCCTCCCCAATTCATATGTTGAAAAAAAAAAACCCCAACTCCCCACAGTGTGACTGTATTTGGAGACAAGGCCTGTAAGGATGTAAAAAGGTGAAAAAAGGTCAAAGCAGTGAAGCCCTAATCTAACAGGACTGGAGTTGTTATGGAAATAGGAAGACCAGAAGTACACAGGCACAGAGAAAAGTTCCTATGAGGACACAGCCAGAAGGTGGCCCATCTGCAAGTCAAGAATAAAGGTTTCAGGAGAAACTCACCCTGCCTGCACCTTGATCTTAAGACTCCAGCCCCCAGAACCCTGAGAAAAAGTGTTTCAGTTTTTGAAGTCCGGTCTGTGACGTTCCGTTACAACAGCCCTCACAGACGAATTCACTGCAATTCCTGGCCAAGAATAGTGAATCTAAGTCTGATCTCAACCACTTGCTAATAGAGTGACTTGGGGATAAACATCAAGCCACTTTAGACCTCCATTCCCTCATCCGTGAATAAAGATGATGACACTGTCTTCATGGTTAATTTGGGTATTTGGAGAATTAAATGACAGAATGTATTTAAAGGTCTTAGCACAATGTCAGGCACATTGGAAGTCCTTGGTAAGTGTTTAATTATGATTTTTGTAAATCAGTAATACACGCCGAGACGCTTCATTCCAGGGCTTTTCCCATTCAACTTTCTTTTCTAACACTCGTGTATGAAACTACATCCTCTAAAATTGTGTATCATTCACATTTTCCCCTACAAACTAAGAAGGTTTTTAAAAAAGGAAAACAATGATCAATGAAAAGGTAAAGGAATTGCTTCTCTAGCTCCTTGGTCTTTTATTCAATTTCTTCCAAAGTGGATTCCCAAACAGGCTATGTGTTATCTTACCAAAACCAGGTGTTCTGAATTCAGCTCTTAGCAGCCTTCTTCGAGGCTGGGGGATATGAATAGCCTCCCTGCTTTCCCCTCATTTATTCTTCCCTGGAAATAAATATAGCTATTACTCTAAAAATGAGTTCAGTATGTCTTACGGGGAAATCTCTTATAAAGGCTTTGGCATGAGAGAAGAGTCTAGTGCTACTCAGAGGAGTCAGACATCAGCAACTTATAAGACATCATTAGGAAGAATAATGCCCATGCCAGGATTGAAAAAGAAGATATTTTTAAACTTCATGGGTTTGCAAAACAATTGACCCAGCGAACATGGAGCAATGTGAGGACTGTTTGCTAAACTATAGGCTCACAGAGATACAAAAGCCAGAGCAAGGAGCTACCTAGAAACTTCATCACCAACGCCAACGGAGGTGTATAGCTGATCCTTCCCTGAGTACTGGGGAATTTTCATCTCAACAATTCGAAGGAGATTTTTTCACCTCTAAATTACCTTGGCGGAGAAAAGAGTGAGAAATTACTTAACCGTTACCTTCAAGTGACATTTCAAAAATAGTGTCCAGGTTTTTGAGCTCCCCAATGGAACAAAAGACCAAAATACTAATAATAATAATAATAATAATAATAATAGTAATAATAATACAAAACAGAAGGGGTTTGTGTCAGAACAACAGAAGAACTTCCAAGAGGGGAGAGCAATTTGACATCAGAGTTTGTTTAGGGTTAGCCCTAAGTTTCGGGTTCGGGTTAAACTTAGGATTAAGTTTATAGTTAAAGTTAGGGTTAGGGTTATATTTTAGTTAGTGTTATGATTAGCGTTAAATTTAGGTGTAGGGTTAAAGTTAGGTTTATGGTTAGAGATAAGGTTACAGATAGGGTTAGGGTTAGGCTTAGTGTTAGGTTCAAGTTTAGGGTTAGTTTTAGATACATGATTTTTAAAACCAGAAGTTGGGGTTAGAAGTTGGCAAGGATAAGGTATGGATCACCAGGTTCATGTGGCTTAAAGATGATATCAATGTTTTTCCTATACCTATTGACCATGGACATTTTGCTGTTATAAAAAACTCAAAAATATTTTTGTTACAGAGATATCGCTTTGGTTAATTTCAAAAATTTCCATGTCAGTTACCCAGAAAGCATGCTTGCTTTCCAAGAATTATTATCAAAACATAGTTTTAAATTGCATAAGAAGCACTTTTTCTCACTGAAGGAAAAAAAATGTTTTGTTTGGATCCAATTCAACAGATACTGCTTGAGCACCTATATGCAAAGTAATATAAGAAACAGACAAGGTCCAGTTCCTGACCTGAAAATCTTGCAATCTGGCTAGTTATTCATTCATTCATGGGCCCTACAATCCTACTGTATTCATTCATTCATTCATTCAGTGAAGATTCTTGAGTACCTTGTAAATACCATTATGGTAACAGCAAAAAATGAACATTGGGGATGCCAGGAAAACTCAGTGGTTGAGTGTTTACCTTGCAATTGCAAGGTCCAGGGTTCAATTTCCAGCCCCAGCCTGTGCAAACACCATATGCTGAACTGCAATGCAACTGCTGACTGCCACGATGGCTCAGTGGCGAAGGTTCTTACTTCCCATGCAGGAAGCCCATGGTTCAGTTCTCACCTATGTGGCCCCACATCCACCTGCGTGAAATGCAACTACATCACAACTAATGATGCACAACTATGGAGACTGCTCCGTGCTCTCTCTCTCTCTCTCTCTCTGTCTCTCTCTCTCTCTCTCTCTCTCCCACCCCCCCTCTCTCCCACCTTTTCACAAACAATAACATTTTTTAAAAATGAACATTGTCCTTGCTGTCACAGAGGTCCCTTGTATTATAATCAAGAGAAACACAAATAATAAACAAGTGAATAAACAAACAATAACTTCACTTGGGATTCTTCGGATACAGTTGCTTATACTGGACAGAAGGTAAGGTCTATCTTAAGAGGTGACATTTGGACTGAGAGCTCTCCGCCAAAAAGACACAGTCATTGAGCCATAAGGAAGTCTAGCCTATTCTAGGATCCGAAAGAAAATTAAAGGTGAATGGAATGTATGGAGCAAGGATGGGAACAGTATAAGAGAGAAATCAGAGAGCTAGAAGGTCCAGATTCCATCAGATCTTGTACACCAGGACAGTAAGTTTAGATATTATTATTGTAAGTGCAATATGGGAAGCCATTGGAAAATTCTAAAACCAAGAAGATCTGAATTATGTTTTTAAAAGATCATCCTAACTGCTGGGTAGAAAATTGATTATGATGTTGAAAGAGTGGCTACAGGGAGCCCAGCTAGGGGCCCAATGCTACACCTAAACTGGAAACAAAGGTGGCTGGCATTACACTTGAAGAGCAATGCAGGTTTGGGGTATATTTTAGCATAGAGGCACTTGACTAATGGTTTTAATTTCACATCAGAAATAGAATTCACCTTTTACATGGAGCTTCCTTTAAAATTCACTGTTATTTAAAAAGTTATCCAGCCATGTAATAGAAAAATAAAGGCATTTTTGGCTGGGTTTTTTTCTGGACAGCCCTCTCATATGTCAATGTACAAAATAACCCCTACAAATGGGCAAAATCTTGTACCTTTCTGACATGATTCTAGCAACTTTAACTTTCTCCTGCTCTTTCCATCATTTCACCTTAAAATCCCAGCACCATATGTTGAGGCACTGGGAACACACAGTCAAATCCAAATACCCCCTAGACCAAGCAGTTGTTTCACAATCAAAATGTTACTTCTGAATAAATTAGAAAACCTCACCAGGATGGTTGAAGTCAGCTCCATTTATCCACGGAGCACATTTCTCACCTTCCCTCTATTTTTAAGTATGGAACAGAACACTCAGTTCACAGGAGAAAAGAGATGAAGTCATTGTTTGAGAACCTTTCCCCCCTGCTGGTCAGCTGCTAATGAAGTTTGCAGGTTCTCTAAGTCTGGAGCAGGCTGGCTCTCTCTGCTCTTCACTACCTCCATTCTTCTCTTTGTGGCTTCTCCCTTTTCAGGGAAGTACAGTTCTCATTGTGAATAGCTGGATAAAAGGAGGTCATGGTGCAACTGGGATCCAACTCTGACCTGGCCTTTCATCGATAAAATACTCCTTCTGTAAAAAAAAAAAAAGTTTGGCCCTGTGCTGAACACATTATCAATGATGAAGAAGCATAGGAAGAAACTGCCTTTAACAGGACCAGTCATGGACCCCAAGCTGACTAGGATGTTCCCTACCTGTGACCTGGCTGATTTTTAATCTGCAAAGCAAGTCTAGAGAGGGTACTGTCCTACCCCTCTTCCAGATAAGGAAACTGAGACTTAGTGATAGCAGGCAACTTGTCAACCATGACCTAGTAAGCAGTAGCACTGCAATGCCAGTCAAGATTCTAAGGAGTGGGGAAAGCTGGGATGGCTCAGCGGGTAAAGTGCTCGCTTTGAAGCCCTGAGGACCGAGGATTGAATCCCGGCCCCGGCCCGTGCAGACCCACATGCTGAACTGGGGTGTGCCCCCAGTTCAGTTCTTGCCGGGACCTATGTGGGAGGCTCCCGGTCCAGTTCCTGCCCTGCGCAGCCCTGTGCCCGCCTGTGGAGTGAAACTATATGGAAAACTAATGTCAACTATGGAGATTGCTCTGGGCCCTCCCCCTTCTCTCTGTCTCTCTCTGTCTCTGTTTCTCTCTGTCAAAAATCAATAAAATAAATCTTAAAAAAATGATTCTAAGGATTTCAAAGCCTGTGCACTCTCACTACATTGGGCTCCCCTCCACCCTTGCGTAACAGCTGGAGTGATGAATGTGGGGCCCGAAGACGTAGGTTCAGGTCTTAACCGTTCACCAGTTCAGGGGTCCTAGATTAAATACTAATTTCCCAGGGTCTCAGCTTCTGCGTTCTTATGGGTGAAGAGAGAGTAATTGCTTCCTTAGCGGAGAGAGTAATGCCTGTGATGGTAACCTATAAACTGTAAATTTTATGACAAATTATCAATTGTAAAAACTGAAATAAAATTTGAACATGTAATTATAGTACCTATAAAATAAAATTATTTTCCCTATAAGCAATGTGCTTCTTAAGAATAAGTATTAGCTCAAGTATTTAATAATATAAAGCCTTTAATAATAGATTTGATAATGATTCCATCCAACACTTGCAAACTTTTATCTGTCATAATAATGACAATAATAATAATAGTATCTCACATTTATTGAGTGCTTAGCCTTTACCAGATCCTGTCTTAAGTGTTAGCTCATTAATTCTTAAAAAAAAAACAACCCTAGGAGATAGGTGTTATTATAGTGCCCATTTTACAGATGAGGAAACAGGGGCACAGAGAGGTAACCTGTCAACTAAAATGTTAGGAACCAGACAGCCTTGCTCACCACTCCACATATTTAATTACTATGCAGGACTATAGTCCAGGGGGTCTCCAAACTTTTCAGCCCGCGCGGGCCACATTAACTATCAAACAGCTGTTTGGGGGCCGACTACACACTCGAGGTCCAAATAAAAAATAATCAAAACATAGATGTTGTTTTTAATTATTTATTTAATATTATTTTATTCAGATAAAAAGGTCTCCACGGGCTGGATGAGAGGGCCTCGCAGGCTGCATGCGGCCCATGGGCTGTAGTTTGAAGACCCCTGCAAGTCCATGGTGGAAAAAAAAATCAATCAATCAATCCTCAAGTAATTCATTACTCTTTTTAGGTATCATTTCTTGAAGAGGGGACACCTCGCTGGTGAATGTTAAAAAACTTCCAGGCAAGTTCAGCAGAGTGGAAACATTGAAGATTAATACTGGCTCTCGGTAGCAGCTTAAGCCCTTCCTAATCTGACTTTTCATCAGGTCCTGGTGACTCATGACAGGCTAATGATTCCCTTCCCCGAAGGGTTTCTTTCGGTCTGTTCCAGATCTCCTGGTGTGGTAATCTGGGATTAGAACAGAAACATCAAACATGACTTTGCAGCTGAAGAGTTCTGAACCCTAGGAGGAAAGATGCAGGCCAACTGGTAATTGTGACACCATCAGGAACAAAGAGCCAGACAGTGCCCGGTCTTTCTCTGGCTTTAAATACTGAAGCCAGTGTTTACAGTCATTGTGTTCATTTTTTAATTTATAGCAAAAGACTGAATGGGCAGCTAGCTAGCTACCAGAAAAGAATCTGTCTCTCCTCTAGGTATCTCACTGTTTTGTCCAAAACTCTTGTGCTAATGTGTATCCCAATGGAGCCACATCATATGCAGTTAAACTCCTGGGCTGACTCCCTAGAGGAGACGGACGACTAAGCACTGGGGAGTGATAGCTACTCAGTTATTTAGTCGGGCTTCAATGAGGAAGTACAGGGCGCAGGAACCAAGCACCTGGTTACAACTTCCCCAAGCACAATGTCTATGTGGGTATGATCAAGCAAGGCTGAGATGTGGATCAATTAATAGGTAGTAAACGTCTACCTATGCCAGTCCCTGGGCTAGGTGCTTTATAGATTCTTTTATGCAATGCTCATTAATATTAGTGTACATTCAAGTTACAGAGATTGGATATTAAAACATAATAGAGAAAACACCACAGTTAAGCAGAAACACTTTCGAATTCTCTACCCATCTCTCACTCAGTGCAAGGGATTATCCTGACAACTACCTATAGATTTTTCTTTTGTTTCATCACTTAACGTAGTTCAGTATTTCTCCAACCTCACTGTGCAAAATAATCACTGTCCAGGGTTACAGACAACAAATCTTATTTACTGTGCTTCATGGTCAATTTCAGGACATTTTCAAGGGTATTTTCAGGGCCTCTGCATAAACTTGAGCAGGGTGAACCCAGCACAAACATGCCAGGCTGAGGGAGACTGGGTGTTGTAGTGCAACCTGTGCCCTAGTGTTCAGCTGATTTACTGGGAGGGAGTGGCACCTTTTTACAATTCAGTTGTCTAGAGAGGGGCCACTTTACAAACCGACTTTGACTTAAAATGAAGCTTCTCCAACCTATGGCCCCAGGCAGTATGCAACCCAGAATAGCCTAGCACAAATTCGTAAATTTTCTTAAAACATTATGAGATGTGTTTTGTGATTTGTTTTTAGCTCATCAGCTATCTTTAGTGTTAGTGTATTTTATGTGTGGCCCAAGACAATTTTTCCAATGTGGCCCAGGGAAGCCAAAGTTTGGACACCCCTGCTTTAGTTAGATCTAAGTCCACTATTCCTTTATTGATACACCTCTCTCCTCATTGAAATGTGAGCTTCGTATGCTCAGGGGCTCTATTTAATCAGCTCTATATTCCCAGCATCTTGTTTAGTGTCTGAAACATTATAGAGTCTCAGTAAAAGATGGTTAATGTATGATAATGTTTAAGTAAAATTTAGAAAATAAACTTAGCCAATGATAGAGCTAATAATTACTATTATATGTCAGGCATGTATTAATTAATCATCACATAATCTTCAAAGAATATAATGTAAGCATTATCATTATTTTTATCCTCATTGTAGCTGAAAAATGTATATTTATTTTACATATTTAATTAATATTAATATAGTTAATCATGTTAAAATCATAGTATAATCTTGCCTTATCTCTGAAGAGAATATTAAACATTGTTTCTTATCATTGTATATTCTTTTGAAGCATAATTCTGTTCTATTCTGCAAAATAAGTGTCCTATCATATCAAAGTTGTATTTTCATGTATTAAAGCATTCTTCCTTCTGAAAATTTAGACTCATCATTCTAATTGTCACTGTTAAAAATAACTTTCAATGACTATTTTTTGTAGATAAGCCTTTGCCTTAATCCCTGATAATTAACTTAGAAGAAAATCCTAGAAGTGAAAAAACTAGGTCAACGAGAGTAAACTGCTAAAGATTCAGGGAACCATTTATATTCTTACATTTTACCTTGCATGTTTTCTCCTGCTTAAAAATGAGAGGTCTGCATTTCAGGAATGTGCTGAGTAATTTACTCAGAGCTGGCCTGTTGCTTTTGCGGTTTTTGCTTTAGGAAGATACTTCTACTACCAACACGACCACCACTGTCAGAGCTCAGCTTTATCAAGCGCTCATTGTGGGGCTGGGCTCAGCAGTTCACGTGCACTATCCCATTTAAGCTTTACAATAAGCCTCTGGGGTCAGCGTGGATGTAAATCCCATTCTGTCTATGACTTACAAACTTTAAGAATAAAGTTGGGGGAAACCGGGATGGCTCGGTGGGTTAAGCACTCACTTTGCAGCGCCAGGGACCGGGGATCGAATCCCGGCCCCGGCCCATGTGGAACCATATGCTGAACAGGGAGCTCCCCCAGTTCAGTTCTCTCTCTGCCTCTGTCTGTGTGTGTGTGTGTGTCTCTCTCTCTGTCAGAAGTAAAAATAAATAAATAAAAATATATTTAAGAATAACGTTAGTCACTGAAGCCTGGTCTGTTTGTAGTCAAAAGCTGCCATCTTGATGACTCAAGCAGCCACCTCTTATTAGAGGAAACTCAAATAGTGGTCACTTAGCGTGTAAGTGGTAAGGCCACTATAACTATTACCCTTTTGTCTCTATGGCAATTTATAAGTCACAAAGCACATCCATGTACATTATTTTAATTGATCACTAAATCTCCTCTACATAGTGAAGATTAGACCTTCCTTTCCACCATTGCTTGTCTGAGATAAGGTCAAAGAACCAAACCCAAAGAAAACAAAAGCGAGGTAGTATTCCTAAGGGATTCTCTGGACAAACTATTTCTCAGAAGGCCCTGGCAAAAGACCGTAACTTTGAGTACAGCTTGACCTTTCAAGGACCAACACTGGGGATGCACAGAGGAGTGCTGGCCCTGCACACGTGACAAAGGGACTGGAAAACCAAGTGATGTTCATTGTCACAGACACAGCACCTGGTCTTGCTCCAAATAACAAGCAAATCCACCCATGCACAAATTCCTCCAAGTGAAATCAATGCAGGCTACACTTGTATGATGAGAAGTTTGTGTTTCCAGATATTGTTCAGGTAAGGGAAAGGTTTACCCTATCCTCTCTCACTTTTCACAGTTACTTTATTCTTTTATTAAATGATAGCTAATATATGATATAACGTTTCTGGTGTACAGCAGTTATTCAACATTGATATACTTAACAAAGTGCTCAGTCATAATTATTACCCTGATAGTATCATTCCTGAGCAAAATGTGGAGGTCACAGGAGTGTCATTGGGATATCCATAGCTTCCCTTCCAAAACTCTTCTACCCACTTCCTGTAGAGAGATCTTTGTGCTTTGCATGAACAGAATCCAGTTCTATACAATTGTTTCTCTACAGTCCCTCAAGAAAAAGTGTCCTGTGGTAGAGAAAAACATGGACTCGCAGTCAGACTTCCCAGAGTTCAAATCCTGGCCCTGCCACTAATCAGCTGCATGCCTTTTAAGAAAGTAATCAGGTTTATATGCCTCAGCATCCTCATCTGTGAGGTGGGGATTATAACAGTACAGATTTTGGAGGGAAGTTGTGAAGATTAAATGATTTAAAACACGGCAAAGCACGTGGCAAGGACTGCTTAAGTATTTTACTGTATTGTTATTTATTAGTTATTATTATCCCCTCTTGTCAATAGTCACTTACACATGGCATATCCCTACTAGTCCATCTGTCAAGTCAGAGAAAGGTTAATATAATTAAATCCTGCTGAACTCATAAAAGCCAATGGCTTTAGCATTTTACCCCTGAATTATTTCCATTTGGGAAGAGAACTACTCAGTACTGAAAAACTGAAATACAAATAAATTAAACTCTCAAAATAGAATTTCAAGTTCACGTATGTACATAAATATGTGTGTATGTATATATCAGATAGATATACTGGATAAATAGATGATGATGATAGATAGATAGATGATAAATACATAGATGCTAGATAGATAGATAGATAGATAGATAGATAGATAGATAGATAGATAGATAGATAGATAGATAAGATAGACAGATGGATGACAGATAGATATACTCGTAGGTAGCTATTCTTAGAAAACAGGTCTTTAATAAGATTTTGTCAAAGCACATTTAGGGTTTTAGAAAGTTCAAACTAGAAGAAACATTGAAAATATGCAATCTATTCTTCCCATCTTATGTGTGGATAATCTGAACTCCAGAGACAGAGTTATTTACCCCAAATCACCCAGTATACTGTGACTACAATCCAGGTTCATTACCCTCAGTCTCATTCTCTTTCCACTATATCATGGTGTTCTTTCTTCGATCTACAAGCAATTTACAGAGTATTCTTTAAAAGTTATGTAAAGATAGAAACTGCAAAAGGAAATTCACTGCCTCTAAAAAATTATGCTGAAAGTGGTATAAAGATAGCTTTGATCTTGGTACCCTCTTCATCAAATATCTTCATTCCCATGGCAAAGCCTTATAAAATGCCTGAGCTAAACCTCTCCCTCTGCCCTCCTATGACTGTCCCTGCCTTGTCCTCACTTGAGGTATGTCCAGCCTAATCTGAACCCTGTCCATTCTGTCCATCTTCTTTGTCACACCTGTTGCCATGACCTACCTGCCTCTTGCCTCTTTCTTTCCTCTTTGACTATACTTCTCCCAACTCCGAATTCTTTCAGTTGGAGTCATGTCAATTCTTTGAGATAATCTCTGCTCTCCTACCCAATAAAGCAATTCTCTTGCTCTTGTATATTTAAATAAAACATACTTGTTATCCAATTTTCTCATAATCCTATATTTTATTGCTGTTGTTGTCCCTAACTTATCTCCCTTGCTGTACTGTAAGCTTGTTCAGGGCTAAATCATAACCTGGTTTATTTTTATATCCTTCCCAATAATCAACATGTTGTAATTACAAAGTGCTTACTGAATAAGGAAAAATATATTCTGAATGCCTGATTTCTGCAGAAAATCTAGTAAATTTTAAAATATCTCTATTTTAAAACAACCATGCCTTACAATAATTTATGATCTGAATGTCAATTGTAGGCTATGTTTCAAGTCAATACAACTCCTACTGTAAAATCAGAGGTGCTTTAGCAGCCAGAGAATGACAAGGCCAAGAAAGTGGCCCCACTCCCTGACATGTCAATCATGGCAGTAGTGTTTTACCTATTTTTTTTAATGTATTAAAATACACTTAGGCTTCATTTGGGAAGAACAAAAAACAGTTCTTCTGTTTTGCTCTTCAACTGATAATTTCTTTGGGCCCTATACAAGAATCAAACATCTTCTTTATCTTTAACTTTAAATAATTCTTATATTTGGAAAGAAAAGAGTTCATAAGCTAAAAAGCCCAGTAGGAAGAATACATAATTTGCATGAATAAGAACATAAATAGTTAACAAACAAATTAAGAAAATTATCATCCTCACAAGAAGCCCTGATTAAATTAATCTTAAAGTGTCATTTTAAGCCTATAAAATTAACACACACAAAAAAAATCCTAACAATTAAACCTACTATTGGCACAGATATGTGAAAAGCAGCTCCCATATATAATTGGCAGAATCCTTCTAGAATCAGAACAGCAAACAGCAATAATCATAAAAATGTTCTAACTCTTAGATCCAACAAATTTATTTTTGTGAATATGTACTCTAAAAATAATTGAATGGAAGGAAATAGTATATGTATAGCAGTATTTATTGTAACATTACTAAGAATAAAATAAAACCAGGAAGTAATCTAAATATGCAACAATAAGGCAATGATTTAGTAAATTGCAATATATCAACATAATGGAATTTTACACTGTTAAAATTATTGTAACTACTATATAGAAACCCAGAAAATGTTTATGAGATACAGTTAAATGAGAAATGCAAATCACAAAATGCTACATACACTATGATTGCAACAACGTAAAATTTACATATGCAGTGAAGATTTGGAGAGCAATATATAAAAAAATGAAAACATTTGCACAATAGTGTTCAGACCTCCAACAAATAAGGGACTTCCTTTTTAAATGTAGAAATACTCAACATTTCTTAAAAATTAGTAGTTTTTATTATCTAAGCTGCTTTTACCTTAGCCACTCGCTCAAAAACTCACATAATTTCTTGGTGTATTTCTACTGTTACCTTATTATCTAACCTAACAGCTTATATATGGCTTACTCATTCAATTAAAAATAAATACAAGGAGGTCACAGCCCTGCCTTGTCCCTACAAATCCATAACCCTGACATTTTCAACATTTTGCTGAAAACTTATCTCCTCTGGATGCTCTCCTTCAGTGATTCTCACATACTTATTTATTCACTCTCTACCAAACCACTAATTATTTCTATTAGTTCACATATCATCTTCTAAGTGTTATGAGGGGAAAACCCAGGGAGTGATGAGAATACATAGCAAGAGGTGTAAAAAAAAAAAAAAAAAAACCTAGCTAGTCTCAGAGAACAAAGAAGGCATTCTTGAAGAAGAATTTAAGATGAGTGGTAAAGGATGAGTGGAGACTAGCAAGACAAATGGGACATAGAAGGACATTCCTGGAAGCAAAAGGTGCAAAGAGAAAAGGTTTGAAATGGAGAGGATCTCAGAATGTGTGAGGTGCGGCTGACCTCTCTAATACAAGAGACGGTGAAGCTAGATGTGGCTGGAGACTGTAGAGGGGCTGGAAGGCACAGGCCCTGAGAGGCCAAATGGATACTTCGTGCTTTTATCCTAACAGTGCTAACCATTAATTAGCCCAGGGATTCCCAACCCCATGCCCGCAGGCGCCATGGCGCCCGCAGCCCGATCTGTGTGCGCCCGCCATTATTTGACTGCATCAGAAGTTTTTCATAAACACTAACTAAGTAAAACTATCATTTATTTTTATACATTTGTTAGAATATTAAAATATTGTTTGAGTATCTACACAGGTTTATTATATTCGTTGGTATGTTTGCGATACCGTATGTATAAGTGTTTCCCTAGCTTTCGCCTTTGTACATGTCGCGTCTTGTGTAGCCGCTGCGCTCTTTAAACTCCCCTCCCCCCAACCGGGAGACGCCACGTTGCCATTCTGATTGCGGTTGCTGGACTGATCGGGTCGTGACGGTTAGCTAGGATCACAGTGTTTTGATATATTCGATTTTAAATGAACTAAAAGCGAGGTAGGTCATCTATTATTATGGTGGCCATTTGATATGATATTGTAGTTCTATAACTATTTTTATTTTTATTTTTTTAGTCCTAAAATGAGTGGACCAAATAAGAGAAAACGAACCTATAATTTTAACACAGACTGGGAGGAATCATATTGTTTCATTAATTTTAAAGGTAAATGCGTTTGCCTGTTGTGTGGCAGTAGTATTGCAGTGCCGAAAAAACATAATGTTGAGCGTCACTTTCAGACAAGTCATACCACTTTTGATACGAATTATCCACTTAAATCTGAAGAAAGAAAGAAAAAAATAAATCAACTAAAATGAAGTTTCACTACTCAACAGACTGTTTTCACTACACATGTGGAAAAATCTAAAAAGGCAACCATTGCTTCTTTCAAAATTTCTCACATGCTCGCAAAGAAGAAAAAACCTTTCCAGGATGGTGAATTGTTGAAAGAAGCATTTCTGACTGCTGCCGATTGTTTGTTTGAGGAATATTCTAACAAGCGTGAGATTATGTCGGCGATACAAGACCAACAGTTGTCAAATAACACAGTCACAAGAAGAATACATGCAATTTCAAAAGACTTGCAAACTCAGTGAAAGACTGACTTGGAAATATGTGACTGCTTCTCTCTGCAATTTGACGAGTCAACAGATATATCAGACACTGCACCGTTGGCAATTATGGTGAGAATGGTATTTAGTAACTTCACAGTAAAAGAGGAGCTGTTGCAAATATTACCAATGAAAGGACAGACGAGAGGTGAGGATATTTAGAAAACTTTCAGAACATACACCAGGTCGATAAACATGCCTTTGCATAAGTTGTCTGTGATAACTACCGATGGGGCACCAGCAATGGTTGGTAAAAACAAAAGATTTATTGCCCTTTGCAGGAAAGATGAATCATTTTCAAACTTTATGTCCTACCACTGTATTATCCATCAGGAAGCGTTGTGTTGTAAAATACTGCCCTTTGAACATGTTATGAAAATAGTCACAAAGATAATCAACTCTATTCGAGCACCTCCATTGCAACACCGACTTTTCAAGGCCCCGTTAGAAGATACTGAAGATAAAGAACACGAT
>PVKE010022899.1:0-25153 GCA_004027555.1 Craseonycteris thonglongyai
CATTTTAAATTTTTCAATTAACAGTTTTTAAAAATCTTACAAGACTCACAAAACCAGCTCTGGGATTAAAGGATGAAAATTTGTTCTAGCGGATTCCATAGAAATCACATAAACAATAAGTATGGGACACCAATCAGAACTTGGAAATACATTTCTCACAATAAACTCTTATTGTTTGGGGATTCATTAAAGGAACTTGACATGTTATTGTCTTGTTAAAATCTTATCAAGATTACAATCTATTGTTTATAGTCACAGGTAATAAACACTGAATGATTCATAAATATCCATTTTTAATTACCAAAAACTTAAGTTAAATTTCAAATATTACAAAAAAGCACAAACTAAAAAATATTAATGTCAATTTATTTGTTTCATGTACCCAAATCTGAAGCTCTCAAATTTGAAGGTTACTGATTTTTAAATATCAAATACCTATGTACATTTACAAAACTACATAAATAACTTTACTTATAAAATCAAATGCAAATATCTTTAACGCAAATTTTATTATATTCATAATTTGATTATATTCATTATTAAATTTGATTCCATCTTAAATTTGGTTCAAATCAAATGACTATATTCATAATTAAAGGTTACTGATTTTTAAATGTTAAAATACCTATGTAAATACCAGGGGTGCCAAAAAAATGTATACACATTTTAAAAGATATTATCTATGTATTACTTTTCTAAGTTGAATTGACTTACTGTAAAAAATGTGTAGTATGAAGTTCGTTCAAAAGATAACATTGGGGAACCCGGGATGGCTCAGCAGGTTGAGCACTCGCTTTGCAGCTCCAGGTACCCAGGACTGAATTCTGGTCCCAGCCCGTGTGAACCCATATATTGAAATGGGGTGTGCTTCCCATGTGGGAGGACCTCAGTTCTTTTCTTGCCCCCTGGCTCAAGGCGGTGCGCCTTCCATGGAGGAGGTCCCCAGCCCAGTTCCCGCCCTGTACGGCCCCGACCACCTGTGTGGAATGAAACCATATCGAAAACTGATGACATGCAACTATGGAGACTGCTCTGGGCTCTCCCCCTTCTCTTTGTCTCACTCTTTCTCTGTGAAAAAAAAACCACAATAAAATAAATCTTAAAATAAAAAAGATAGCATTAATCAAATGAATGCTAGCTCACTATGCAAAAGGCAGGACAAAGAAAATGAGGGAAGAGTGGTTGTCATTGGAGGAGCACAAGATCATTTTGAAGTGGTATTTGACATTTGAGAACATTGTAGAAGTACGACGAAAATAGAGGCATGAGTATGCAACAGAACCTCCAACATGCCTAAAAACTACACACATTCGTGATTAAGCTTGAGACACATGGTACTGTGTGTGATGCGCACACGGACGATGTGGGAGGCTCGCACAGCAACAAGTCCTGCTGCTTCTGCTATGGTGTTGGAACAGTTTAACACTTGCCATAGAAGTCAAATGTGACATGTATGCATCTTTTGTTACTGGTATATATTATTACAATTTTAATAGCTTTTTCATTTCTTAAAATGTGTATACATATTTTGGCACCCTCTGTATACAAAGAAAATACAAATAAATTTTATAAAATCTAATGTTAATATCTTGAATGCAAACTTTATTTATGACTTGAATATAATATTGGCGATAGTAATACTTTATAAATACAAAAAACAATCTGTTAATCAATACTTTTTGAAAATGTGATCCCAATAAAGGCATATAAATCTCAAATGATTCCAATAGTGAGCATTCCTAGCACTTATCTTTCCACATCAATCAGAATGAGAGTAAAGTCCCTGCCTTGCTATTATTAAAGAAATAAGCCTATTATTATTAGTACCCAGAGATTTACTTATATATATACAAAAAAAAATACACTAGACTCTCCATTAACTGGAACTCAAGTAACCAGCACTCTCAAGCAACCAGCAGGAAAAAAAAAAAAATCAAAGAAATACTTTAAATAAAAATTAAATCTCAGCATGTTATGCAGCTGTAAATCATGCAAAACCTGACTTTACGTGAGTGGCGTAGGGCCTCAAAGCATGCTGATACGCACTCATTTTTAAAGAAAGTTGCATGTAAGTTTGCCAGTACAGCATCATCTATTGATGTAATCCAAAACCAACTACATCCACTTCTGATCCTGTTCTAGCTACATCATCAGACCCTGATGATCCTAATGTGATGTCTACCCAGTAAAGCCTCTACCCCTACTGCAACAATTTTAAGTGTGGATGTGTGCAATTTTTTTCCTAAGTTACTTGAACTTAAAACAATTATGTTAGTGAAGTTCATTAAATTTGAAAAGTTTACTGACTACCATTTAACTAAAATTTCACACTGCATTCACAAGTTTTTGTAATAAAAACTGTGTTACATTAAAATTGTATTTGTCCTAATTTGCTTTTAATTACTGAGTTTTAATGTTAATATTAAGGCAATACAGTTTATTGTATATGGTATGGTATGGTATCTAGTATTAGTTAGTCCTATTTTTAATAGTAACTCTCAAGCAACCAGAAATTATATTTACCCAGCATCTACCAATCCCTGTGGGTGCCAGTTGAGATAGTTAACTGCAAGCGTAATGTGTATATAATCATTATAAAACACCACTGATGAGGTCTTATTTTATTTCTTAACTATTCCAGTGATCAAATCAAAGATTAAACCTCTCTTTTGCTAAAAGTGTTTTCATTCCATTTAATAACTAAAACAAAGCCCAAGTTTTAGAGTTCTCAAATCCTGTGCCATTGGACCATATTTAAAGAAAAAAAAAAAAGTTTTATGGGGAAGCTGGGATGGCTCAGTGGGTTAAGTACTCACTTTGCAGCCCCGGAGACCAAGGAATGAATCCTGGCCCCAGTCCGAGCAGACCCATATGCTAAACTGGGGTGTGCCTCCCATGCAGGAGGCCCCCAGCCCAGCTCCTACCCTGCTCGGCCCCCACCCACTTGTGTGGAACAAAAACCATGTTGAAAATTGATGACGTGCAACTACGGACACTGCTCTGGGCCCTCCCCATTCTTTCTCTTTCTCTCTCTCTCTCTCTCTCTCTGTCAAAATCAAACAAATAAACAAATAAATATATGTTTTATAACAAAGACCCTTTTGGTACCTCAGACTCATAACTAAAAGTCTGGCCTGAGAACCAGCATCATGGGCAACTCTTAAAAACTTGTTAGAAATATAGAATATCAGGCGATGAACCAGACCTACTAATTAAGCAGATAGCCGGTGATTTATATGCATATGCCTATTAGGGTCTAAGAAGCAGTGCCTTAGACTATTGTATCTAGACAGTATTTTATTAAAATAACAGTCTTCAGGTTTCAAACTAAATTATACCTACTTATATTATATCCTTAAATTTTAACTTGATCTTAATAACAAAAAATACTATAAATAAAGCCATGACCTCTTTGGCAAAGGAAGTTCCAAACAGAGGACTATAAAAATCTCTTGCCTGAAATAACATACAGCAACTTAAGGTAATAAATTGCTTAAAATTCTTAGGATTATAGTTAAATAAGATTTTAACATTCTTCCCTTAGATGATTTTTTTCTTCTGTTCTAACCTTTTTCTTCATCTTTTCTATTTTGGATAGACATACATAAAGGCATATACTTTCTATAGTTATCTGATAAACTGAGTGCAAAATTCAATTACCAAAAGGGACCAAAAATGTCCTAATTATCTCCCAAGTCTCAACATTGTTTTGCCATGCTTACTTAGGAAAGTATTATAGACTAAAGCAGTTGTAGTCCTCATTTAGCTACATAATAGTTACTGGAGATTCAGTGAAGAAGTTTGGAGCATGAAATTATATTCCTACCTAAAATTAAGTTGCTAAGGAACAAAAGAAACTCACAAACTAGTATCTCAGAAAGTACCCCCAGTTAACTAAATAGGAGGTAAGTCTACATGGTCAAAACTTTAGCTGGCACCCAACTGGAACTGAAAATTCAATCACTGTAGTTTTAAAATTAAAGGAAGCTTTTATGTTAACATATTCATGTGGGTAAAACCCAATCTAGCAACTAAAATGAAGTTTCCCCTATATGTTATATACTCCCTAATGGATGTAGTACTTTCTAGAATAAAAAGAATATGATAAATCACTAGAATTAAACAGACTCCCTTTCCTCTCTTCCCCACCTTCGTAAAATTTCCATCCTATTGGAACTTATCTGAGAGGGCTTATCAACCAAATTTCAGCCTCATCACTCACAGTAAGGCCCAAATCCTACCTATAATTCTGTATTTCTCACCCACTCATTTATTTGCTGTACCCTTCCCCTCAAATATGAATCTTTTACCTCGAATCTAAAAGAGTTCTGAAACATTCTCTTAAATAGTATCAGCTATGTTTCAGATTATCAAATTCTAGCCCCTGTGCTCACATCTGCAAATACATCAATAAGAACTGAAATAATAAACATTAAATCAAACTGGTCCACCTAATGAAAGACTACTTCAGCTATCACCTTTACTTAAGAAAAATAAATCTCAAAAAGATATATCAAAGATACTACCTGTAACTTTTTGCTCCTACTATAATTACCAAAGTACCGTGTTTCCCCGAAAGTAAGACATCCCCCCAAAATAAGACCCACTTACAGTTTTGCCTCTCGCTGAAATATAAGGCATCCCCCCCAAAAATAAGACCTAGCACATCTTTAGGAGCAAATTAATATAAGACACTGTCTTATTTTCAGGGAAACAGGGTACTATCTCTTTGTGATTTTAACTTGTATTTCTCTGAATTCTACCGTGTTTCCCTGAAAGTAAGACATCCCCCGAAAATAAGACCTACTTACAGTTTTGCCTCTCGCTGACATATAAGGCATCCCCCAAAAAATAAGACCTAGTGCATCTTTGGGAGCAAAAATTAATATAAGACACTGTCTTATTTTCAGGGAAACAGGGTAGTATGCTTTATTTTGGGAATTAAGAGACTAGCAATCCTTCATTAACATCAATGTTCTAGCTGATATTTACTATCATATTTAGTTTTCTTAAGTAAACAATTTTTAGGAATTGAGTCATGATACTAGGTAGACAAAGTGAAAAGCAGAAAAGAGCAAGAACAATTGGAAAGTGTTATCAATTATTCTTTTCCTATTTGTCTAGATTCTAGAACATAAAAATTAATGGTTCAGACTACCTTTTCAAACAATTCTTTTAAGAAAATTTTCTTCAGCCAAACAATTACCACTATTTCTATCAGGTTAAATGTACCTATAAGACTAAATGTACCTACAAGGTCAAAAGAAAGAGTGTGAAACCTGGAGAACCACCCAGTCAATTCACCTTAAGGTTCTTAATATTCACCTCTCCAGAGCCTGGGACTTCCATCATGTACTGTCTTGCACTAATGGATCTCTTTTTTATTTCCCAATGAGAGACAGAGAGAGCAAGAACAAGAGCAAGAGATAGGGCGAGCTAAACAAATTCACACTTAAAAGACAACTAGGGGGAAGAGAAGTCAAGGAATTTCATAATGCCCTTGAATCAAAAATACCTAGGATGTCAAATACAGGCAAAATGCTCTAGAGATTCCAATGTACTTAGTGGCTTCATTTATCCCCCTGTTGGGAAAAGAGTAGAAAAATATTTCAGTCCCATCAAACCCATTCCCTATAGCTCCACATTTCTTTGAACAGCCATCCAGACTGTACAATTTTCCATGCAGAAGTATAGGAAAATAACAAGACCCCCCCACCCCCACAAATAAATAAAAAATCAAACTATAGTTGTCTTCACTACTGTAAAACTAAATAACTTACCTGTACAACCAAAGATCTACCATTGTGGAAATAGTATCTCTTTTCCTTATATCCTGAAGGAGTTGGAGCTATGGTATATAATAGAGCTTAAGCATCAGGATTTCAGATTCTCAGCTTCAGCCATGGAGAATACTAGAAACTCTTAAATTCCTTTCTTTAAAATAAAATAATAATAAAAAAAAAAGAATTAAAGAAGCAAATTAACTTATGCTAATAGATTTACCCCTCCTATAATAAGAGGAAGTAGCAGGTAACAGAATATCTTATCTGTTTATAGTAACATCTTTGGTACTTCTTGGTAACTCTGTAGCTTCAGAGATACTAAGAAACTAGAAAAGGATTTTTTTAGGAACCAACAAAAACAAACCAAAATGCTTGAAATATACTAAATCCTTACAGCAACTCAATTATCAGTTTGAGTCAAAATGGGACTCAGTTCTTTTCTTCAGTCTTGGCCATTCTTTTTTTTGAGGTGAGCCAAAGGCTGCCTTTGAGAACTATTCTCATATAGAACTTATAAACTCTTACTCTTATTCTAGAGGCTTCCCAAATTTTGGCCTCCAAGTATGCAAAACTGGAGGACTGAACAACAAAAATAATTTGTGTTATGCCCAGCAAAGAGTCAACCAAGTCTTCTATATCTACGTGGTAACCCTGACAGTTATTAAAGTATAAGACTCTTATAAAGGGAAATTTCTATTATTTTTGACATACATATTTTCAGCAAGGACAAAAACAATTAAGGATTTTCTGGTTCTAGTACCCAGTTGGTCAGATTTTTTAATTAACCTAACTATATTTCATTTCTTGGACAGTATGCTTAATTACAGTTTACTTCATTATAATGTATTATGATAGCCTTTTCAGAGTTCATGGCTGGATGTGTTATTTTGACTGCCCACTGGGAAACAAGGAGGAAACACCAGGAAAGAGAGTAGTGATGTTTATGACAAAAATTGTCACTTCATTATAAACATAAAACTAGATATTCTAAAAGTGACAGTACTTTCAGTGAAGGATTACAATTTAAAAACTGATGCAATTATCAAGCTCTGTAAAGAGTTACTGCCTAGTAAAAATAGAGTGCTATTTTAGTCGGTTAGAAAGGGAGAGCTAATATCTACTACTACATATGCAACCTCTCCCAATACTCCTTGTAAATTCTTAAGAAGCACAAAGTAGGAAAATTGTCTAAGTAAAATAATTTAATACTACATTTAAAAAGTCTGAGATTAACATGAAGAGGATACCCAGTGAAAATATTATCTTATAAAGAGTAACCCTTAATTTGAAAATTCACTTTGTAATACACATTCCAAGTGCCAACTTCTTTTTACCAATCCTAAAAGCCTTTCAGAAATATGGCAAAACATTACATGCTCTAGTGTGGTGCTGATGGCAATCATCAGAGGCAAAGAAGATCTACAATGTAAGATGTACTCCAAGTATACACTGATATGCCCACTCTACCAAGTTCCAGTCAGCCATGTTACTAACTAACCTATTTGAATTTGCTACAGAAACATCATCCATTTTGATATTTACCAAGCAAGGATATCTGCAGCTGTTATTTTTCACAAAAGAACTGATAATTATCACTGAGTTCTACCAGTATTAAGATAGGTGGGATAGAACAAATGTGGTGTTGTTGTTTTAATCTGATATACTGAAAAAGAAACTTCTGCCAATTACTTCTACTAACTAAATCTGCTTGGCCTTAATTAAGATTATGTTTTTTTCTTACCTTTTAAAGTGTTTCGCCTAGTATCTGATCCCCAAGCGTCTGCATTTATCTGTCATCACTGTTAATGTCCATGTTACATTGAGACTTCAGGTATTAATTATTTATATGGTTGTACTAGTACAACTTGATATCTGTGAAGGGAAACCACAATACGGTCACTATGAATGTGTTACTGTTCACAAATCTGTGGATAAAACAGATACTTCTGAACACATAATACACTGCATTTTCTAATAAATTTTACAAATAATTTCTTATATTTAACCACAAAATGTTATCTTCAATGATAGATGATTCACTAACACTCTTAACAAATGCTTCCAGCATACCCACAGAAAATATTTCAAAATTTAATTCAGAACTAAAAGTCTTATAAATTTGAGAGCTCCTTAGATTCCTTTTCTGATTACCAATGTAAATATACAGCATTTCCAGCAGTCTATAATTTCTCAAATATTAATAGAAAAGTACTTTTTGTTTTACAATATTATGGAATTAATCTATAATGCTTAAGAATGCAGTAAAAAAGATCATGGGAGGGCTGGGGGGGCGCATTAAATGTAAAAAAAAGATCATGACTCCCTTAAATGTTACTTTCAATACATTCTGTGTCTTTTATAGTAATATTTTTGCCTTGGTTAGATTATCCTTCTGTGATTAATTTGTTAACATTAGTTTGGAAGTGAATGGAAAATAAATGTGGAGATGCTGGGCTGGTTCAGCAGGCTGAGCGCTTGCCTTGCAGCCCGGGTTCCTGCCCTGAGAGGCACCACTGTTACCTGTGTGGAATGAAACTCTGTAGAAAACTAATGATGTACAAATACGGAGACTGCTCTCGGCCCTCCCCTTTCTCTCTCTGTCAAAACAATAAAATTAATCTTAAGAATGAAAAAGAAAATGTGACAAAGTAAATGGAGAAATAAACCAAGATGTACTGTACAAACATACCTTTAAAATGAGCTTCTTAAAAAATATATAGTTGGTTATAGGTTACAACTCTGAGAAACACAATGACGTACTTATAGTGATGAAGAAAAGCATTATATAAAACTCGAGGTCATTTCTACCAGTTTATTAGTGGAAATAAATGGGTTAGAACAAACACACACACAAAACTTATTCATGTACAAATGCTGTCTGGAAAAAAATTCAGCCATAAATGCCGCTATTTTTCATATTATAATACATGGCTGGATACGTTCTAGGCAGCCCTTGTATATCAAAGAAAGAAACTTGTAAATGGCCTTCTAAAATGATTCACCATTGTGTACTGTTCCAAATAAAAAGAGTAAAAATCTACCCAGAAAATGCAGATAGCCTCACACTGTTTTGTGGATAAAATGTATTATGTACTGAATTTGTCAACCTGCCAGTTCTTCTCAGTGAAAGCTTTATTAACAAAGAATACAAACTAATATGTCATTATATCCTGACTTTTTTAACTGGAAGAAAAAAAATTGAGTAAATAGTATACTGCTATCTATCCTCAAACACTTAAAAAAAGTCTGTTTTCAAATGTTAAAGACGTCAAGTAATGCCATAATAAAATTAAAAGTTTTAAGTATTTCTAAATTCTAAAGCTGCTATAAATTTTCTTGTAAACAGCAAATAACTTAAACTAGCCAAAACTCGTATTCCCTACATTGTATTCTTCATTTCACTCACTATACATTTCAAATTTAAGCATTTTGCACAAATGCCACATGCTTTCTGGAGAAAATAACTGCTGTGAATTGTGACACCCTACAATAATTTTTTATTGATTTATTTAACTATAGTAACTTACATCCAAAAATTCAAAAAACTTAAGCTATTTTGTCTTTTAAAAACCATACAAAATGAACAACAGACCATTTAACCCTATTCCTAAAGCCATCTTATTTATTCCTTGCCACAGAGCTTTGCTTGTTTTCAGGTACTAATAAAATTCATTGACTGTTCAAAAATTCCAAAAGCAAATCCAAAAACCAATCTTGACCAAAAAGAATTACTTTTCCTACTGTTTGCAGTCTAAAACTAGTACCACTGAGTCTAAAAGACTACAGAATCTCAGATTCATGGCACATATGGAATTACTGCAAAGGACTGTCCCTAAGAAATTTTGTCAGTTTTAATGATATAGCAAAGTTATAAGCCATACAATTTAATATAAAAATAAAACTGTGAAATCTATGCTAAACATAATTTAAATTATAAGACACTGAAATATTTTTGGCTTTCTAAAACCTTGGACAAAAACTTAAAACAAAGGTTATACTATAGACTTATATTTAGTACCCAATTCTTGTTATAAGTGAAAATATTAAATATGTGCACTATATATACTATGTCTTTAAATGATTTTAAAAGAAACAGAGAGGGATATTTAAAGTCAGATGGTTGTATAAAGCATTTGAGATAATGGTCAAAGACAAAAACACTTTTCCCAGACAAGAAGTTACTTGCTATGGAGAGCTGAACTGAATTTTTATTTAGTACAAAGTGTGACCAAAAGAGAACACATATTCCTGGCTCCCTAACTTGTTTGGAACCATAAGTCAATGGCTTAGATACCGTCTACAGATTTTAGAGATAAGCGATTTTCAACGTCAACAGTAGGTATTATATACATTTAAAGAAGAAATATCAATCTACTCAAACTCTTCCAGAATAGTGAAGAAGAATACTTCTCAGCTCTGATATCAAAACCAGGCACAAACATTACAAGAAAAACAAGACTACAAACCCATGTTCTTTACGAACAGAGATGCAAAATTCTAAACAAAGCAATTCCAACAATATATAAAAGGTCAATACATCAAGATCAAATGATGTTTACCCCCAAAATGTAAAATTGATTTACATGTACATATGGTTGATTCAATGCAATTCACTCTATATTAACAAACTAGAAATCAAACCGTAAGATCATCTATACATATACAGAAAGGTTCACCTGACCATGATCCACATTCCCATCTATAGTGACCAAAAGAGAATCAGCAGTTGCCAGGGTGTGGGGATGAAGGGGTCAACAGCAGAAAGCATTGCAAAGTAGCACTAGGAAACTTTGGGGGGCGATGAATGAATATGTTCATTATCCTGACTGCAGTGATGGCTGCACAGTAAATACATACAGGAAAATGTAACAAATTATATGTTAAACTACTGTACAGTAAATTATTTCTCAAGAAAACTATTCCAAAATAACCCCTCGGTCCCCCCAAAAGCACACCCTTCCTTGGATACAGGTTAATGTCTAAGCTTCTTAATGGGGATGTGTAATTTGTATCTGGTCTTCTAGCTCCACACCCACCCCCTCTCTCCCAGCAGCCAACCTGGTCTAAACTGCAATCTCCTATCACAGGAATTTTCAATCATGGCTAAGTATCAGCATCATCTATGACACTTAGGGGAAAAAAGCAGGAGTTTCTGATTCTGTAGGTCTAAATTTCAGTCCAGCTGTAAATTCTTTTTTTTGGCAAGTTTTTTTTTTTACATTTTAATATTATTTTTACGTTTCTGTTAAAGTACAGTATACAGATAAGTTCACAAATTATTAGTGTATAGCTTGATGAATTATTGCTAAGAATAAAGATATATGTATTTTTTAAGAATTCCAAGAATGATTTTGATTAAAAGCCAAGAATTAAAACTAACTCTGCCTCTGTAACTTCCTTCCTTTGCTCAGCTAACACTTATTTTGCCCTTCAAGTCACACATCAGATGCAACCACCACCTCCAAAAAGCTAGGTTTTCTCAGGGAAACCTGTGCATAGATCTTATACTTTTGAGCATATGTGGTATTTTTCAAACTTGTTAGGACAAAACTCTTAAATTACATGCTAAAGAAACAGAAGAAAGTGAAGCTACTCCAGTTCAAATCAAAGGTAAAGTACATGACAGTAAGTCAGACAAACTCCCCCCACCTAGGAGGTTGAAATTATGGCTTACTATACTCATCTATTCACTTGTCTCTTCCATTCATCAAAACCATTTTACAGCACAGTCTGTTATTATTTATCTGGTGCCTAGAAATCATTCATTAAACATTACTAGGAACATTATTCAAAATAAGAGTAAATATGGAGGATAAATTAGTAAAGGAAAAAAATGTCTGAGAAAAGAAGAACAGTATCTATGGAGGCACTGAAATAGAAAAAGACTTAGCATATCAGAAGAACGGGAATAAGGTCAATGAGGCTGGACCCCTAGTAGACAAGGAAGAATGCATCATGAAATAAATAAGCTTTAAAGCAGGCAGCTGCCAGGCCACGAAGGGCTTTGTAAGCTATGGTAAGAACCTGATCTTTGTTTTTATTTACTTTTTAAATGTACGAATTTTATTAATTTTAAATTTAATTTGGATTTATTCTATTGAAGAATTTTAAATAGGGAATGATACTATTGGATATATGTGAGGGGGCTCCTGGAAAGTATCCAGCAATGTAAGAATTCTCATTATGTTGACAATGGCTGGAGTTTTTCTGGACAGCCCTCATATTTTGGTGACATTGGTCAGCAAAAATTACATAGGTTCCAAGTGTATTATATAATTCTACATGACATCATCTATGTGTTACTGTGAGAATGTGAACCCAAGAGCATAGTGGGAAGAAAACAAGAGTACAATAATGAATGTGATCAAAGGGAATATAAGAATAAATAAAAGTTTAAGCAAAAAGTGATAACATCAAATATTGTCATTTGTTTGCTTACATTCAACAAGTATTAATTGGGACTAACTGTGGTCTTGGCACTGTTTGGGCACCTAGAAATGTAAAGAAAATTTCCTGCTTCCACAGAGCTTATACTTGGTATATACAATTCAACAGATAAATTATGTCAGGTAAAAAGTACTACAAAAAATAAAGCAAGGGGAAAGCCGGGACGGCTCAGCGGGTTGAGCGCTCGCTTTGAGGCCACGAGACCGAGGATTGAATCCTGGCTCCGGCCCAGGCAGGACCCACATGCTGAACTGGGGAGTTCCCACAGTTCGGTTCTCTAGCTGTCTCTGTCTCTGTCTCTCTCTCTATCTGTCAAAAGTAAAATAGAAATAAATATGCACTGAAGATAAAATAATTACTCTCTATAAATATAAAAAAAAAAAAAATAAAGCAAGAAGAGGGGATGCTGGGATAGCTCAGTGGTTGAGCACTTGCCTCACAATCGTGAGGTCTGGGGTTTGATTACCAGCCACTGGCCTGTGGAAGCCCATGTGCTGAGCTGCAGCGCAACTGGTGACCACCAGGACAGCTCAGAGGTGAGGGTTCTTGTCCCCCATGTGGGATGCCACCAGTATGGTTTCCACCCCCATGTCACAATTAATGATGGACAACTATGGAGACTACTCTAGGCCCTCACCCTTCTCTCTTTTACTTTCTCTCAAACAATTAATCTTTAAAAATGTTAAATAAATAAATAAATAAATAAATAAATAAATAAATAAATAAATAAATAAATAAGCAAGCAAGCAAGATGACAATTAAAAATGATGGTGTGGTCAGAAAAGAAATCTCAGGAAACCAGGATGGCTCAGTGAGTTAAGCACTCACTTTGCAGCCCTGAGGATGAGGATTGAATCCTGGCCCCAGCCCATGCAGACCCATATGCTGAACTGGGGTGTGCTTCCCATGTGAAAGGCCCCCAGTTTGATTCTCGCCCCTGGTTCAGCACCTGGCCCAGAGCAGTCTCCACAGTTGTACATCATCAGTTTTTGACATGGTTTCATTCCACACAGGTGGGAGTGGGGCCACGCAGGGCGGGAACCGGACAGGAGGTGTCCAGTATGGGAAGCATGCCCCAGGCCAGAACTGAACTGGTGGACTTCCGCATGGGAAGCACTCCCCACTTCAGCATATGGGTCCACACGAGCCGAGGCCAGGACTCAATCCGTGGCCCCAAGGCTGCAAGGCAAGCACTCAACCCACTGAGCCATCCCAGGATACCCAGATTAACTTTTTTAATTCACTTTTCCTCTATCATACAAATTACCCACTCATACATATATCCAATCATTCATCATATTCTTTGTTTATTTTTTCCATTTTTGGTACATAATGTGCATTTTTTCGGATGAGCCATACATGCGTCTCTCATGTTCCTTTGTTAGAACACAGATGCTGCATATATGAGTTTTTAGATTTCCCACAATTATGTCTTAAAATAAATGGATAAAACCCTATAAATGGTTTAATTTCTCTTCAGGGATATCATAATAGACATTTCAAGAGGAAGTATTATTGAATATTTTTACAACTTCCTGTTTTATTCCATAATTATTGACACAGGAACCATGTATACATTACAGCAGTAGACACAAGTCCAATACTTGGGCTTTGGTCCATCATATAAGCAAAGACATAAGATAATGAGTTATCAGGATGATGAAAAATAATTGTGCTACATGACCTTCCACTACTCAACTTTATGGGTTTCATTTATTTACAATAGAATAAACTGAGTGACGAAAACTGTTCAGTCAACCCATGTCTACCAGGCAAGAGTCAAGATTTTTAGTATCTTCTTGAGGTACGTTCTATTATATATTAGTTTTTGTCTAACATTTATGCAAATTTTCATAATAGTGGACTGTATAGTGACTGGAAAAATAGCAGACATACTCATATGTAATACTGTTTACGCAAAAACGATTAAGAAACATAATTTATATGAGTAAGTGACAACACTCTTGCAAAACTTATGAAGACATACATATTAAAGAAATCTGAAATTATAAGTAAACTTTTATCATAAAATGAAATTGAAAAAACTGTGACTTATCATATGTATGTTTGATAAAATATGGTACTTTTGACTAAAATGTCAAATTTTTAACTTTATGCAATCAAAAGTTGAGAACCACTGGTAACTGCCGAGATGAAAAAATAATAAATTATTAAACAGCCAAGTAATTCACAACTATCTTCAAAATTTTTATTTTAAATATCAGTTCATTAATAAGTTATAACTGTTTTTCTTGTACCCAGCATAATAGCCAAATGCCACAAAATCACACCCATGTCCCAACATTAGTCTTGGATATAAATGCCCTGAAGCTAACGTGTTAATAATTTCACAGCACAAGAGTAAGAAAGATCATTTAACTTGCTTTCTCTGGCTTACTACTGTATATAGGTGAGTTATTGGGTCTCAAAACTGGTCTTTAGTAAAATGAGTAGAACACAGAAAATATACTTCGTTTTCCATAAAGCTAGATTTACTCAATTTAAAGACTTCCTTTATTCTGAATATATATCACTCTGCTTTGATGTGCAAAGAGGTTTCTGTAAATTTCCTGAGTCATTTTTTAACAAATCAAAAAAAGCTGGCAATCAGACACTGATTTAAAAAATGTTTTCTGAAAATTATACTGGACTGGTGTGTACTTTTCAAAAAACCTTTTGTTAATAAAATACAATAACTTGGTACCACTGAGGTTGTAATAATTTGGATATTATAACACTATATACAAAAATAAATACCGTATTAAAAAGTCAAAGAACGGGTTATCATTTCTAAATATTATTCAACAACTCTATTTCACATTAGTGGATCAAAGGAATATTGAATAAAGTAAAAATCATAAAAATAAGTAAATCCAAGGAGATAAATGAAGTTTTAAAAACCCATTTAATTTTTTTAAAGATTTATTTTGTTTTTGACAGAGAGACACAGAAGGGGGAGGGCGCAGAGCAATCTCCATAGTGGTACGTCATCAGTTTTCAGTAGGGTTTCATTCCACACAGGTGGGCAAGGGCAGCACTGGGCGGGAACTGGGCTGAGGCACGCCCCTAGAGCCAGGGGCAGAACTGGGGGTGGTGGAGGGGAGAACTGAACTGGGGGCCTCCTGCATGGGAAACATACCCCAGTTCAGCATATGGGTCCACACAGGCTGGGGCCAGGATTTGATCCTCCCTCGTCCTGGGCTGCAAAGTGAGCACTTAACTCACTGAGCCATCCTGGCTTTCCTAAAAACCCATTTAGAAGCAATTTTTCTATAAGCGATAAGACTTGTTAACCAACAGAGGCTATTTCCCATTTTTTTACATAAAAATCAGTGTTATATACTGATTTACATGTCATATAATACTTCCACTAATTCCACACTTCTCAAAAATCATTACTCATTCCTATCTTGAGAATTTTAGGAAGTAAGGAATGAACTTTTATTTAGGTAGTATTTAAGTATTATGAAAATAGTAACTAGTGCATCGAATCAATGATTTTCTTAAAAATTTTAAAATTGAGGCTAAGCAAGAAATAATTTACTCAACGAAAAGTCTAAAGTAAAGAATCATACAGATATACCCAGATACAATAAAAGAATAGTTATAATAGAAAGATTAAAGTTTGGGAAACTGTTGTTATGATCTATAAGCACACACCAAACTATCTTCCATAAACACCTACCGTATTTTCCGGCGTATATACGCCGGAAAATACGGTATATCTAACAACTTGGTTAAGTCCAAGTTATTGTTAAAATTCATACATACTATCTTATTTTTCCAATGACTTACAAATTCAACTTCACATATTGTTAATAGAAAATCTTTCAGTCCCAAATACACAAATCTTTCCACAAAAAATGATCTTTTAAAAATTATTTTTAAATATATAGCATCAAGTGAAATAGGTTTGAAAGCTGCCCGTTTTATAGCAATGGAGTGTAATGTCAAAGGCCATTATGTAGGAGGTACTTTGACTAAGAATACTTTAAAGGTCTCTATTAGTTTTCCAAGTTCAAAAATTGAACAGCATCAGAAGAAAAGAAAAACAAGCCTCATAGTTCTCCAAATTTCCTTTCAAAAAATGGCTATTTCTATTTCCCCAGACACAGACAAAAAAACTTCACCCCAAAATTTTCAAGGCTATGTATGTTTTCACTTGTGGGTATTCTGGCTGTTTTCCCTGGTTATAACATCATTCCCATTTTGTACTTTGTCTTGAAGTGAGCTCCTTACAAAAAGAAAATGAAATCAAAGAATATTTTTCCCTTTCCAGAGATGAACTCTAAAGATACTCTGTCTCAGCCAAACTCACGTATAGTGGTTTGTAAACAAACTTTGAACTGTTCTTAATGATGTATCAACAAAGCATATTGATTTCTGAAATAGAAGATCTGGCTTATTAAAGAAATCTAGGAATATTGAGATAAAAGATATTTGAGAACTGTGGAAATACATAAAATTCAGTCTGAAAAATTCTGTTATTTGATTCATTTTAAAAATACTAAATGCAGTTAGGCAGTTATGAAAAATAGCTTTAGTGAGGAAAACTGCAAGTTGATAAAAAGAGAACATTTATAAATATTGAAGACAATAAGAGGAATCTTTAATCAAACATTTCACACAGGCCTTACTGAACTATTAATACTTAAGTTGCAAATGTCCATTAAAGATAAATGGTTGTACAGAGCTGATCTTATGTCTTAATGATGGTAACTATATAGTACAAAACATATGTGTAATTAATGTATCTTGAAATGAATCAGTCTTGTTAGTCTAAGAAGTATTTCTTAGCTAGTCTGTTCCAAAAAAAACCAAGCTAGTTTGGACCTCAGAATGACACACAGACAGTATGGAGTTTCCTCAAAAAGTTAAGAATAGAATTATATGACCCAGCAATCCCTCTTCTGGGTAGGTATCCTACCCCCAAAATTTGAAAACCTTAGTCCACAAAGATGTATGTGCCCCAATGTTCATCACAGCATTGTTCAAGGTGGCCAAGTCATGGAAATAACCAAAGTGTCCTGTGATAGATGACTGGATAAAGAAGTTGTGGTACATTTACACAATGGACTACTACTCAGCGATAAGAAAAGATGAAATACAGCCATTTGTGACAACATGGATGGACCTTGAGATCATCATGTTAAGTGAAATAAGTCAGAAAAAAGAAATCAAGAACCATGTGACTTCACTTATATGTGGCATATAAACTAAAAGAAACAAACAAAAACTCATGGACACAGTCAATAGTTTAGTAGTTACCTGAGGGTAAAGGGGGGGGGGGGGGCATCAAATATATGATGATGGAAGAAAAAAATAAAATGATAGTAAATTAGAAAACAAAAAGATTATGCATTCAAAGATAGTTGTCAAAAGAACTTTAGAAAAAATGTCTCTTGTTTAGAATAAATGTGTTTATTTCTATGTGCTGCATTCTTGTAATCTCTGGTAAAGGCTCAGGTTTAATCCCAATTAGATCCATGATAAAAATTTCTCTGTAAAAACAAAAGACTACTCAGATTTTAGACATGCTATAAAGGAGAGCTTGCCTGCTACTTTCAGATTCAACATTATTTAGATTTTAGATGAAGAATGAATTTGAAGAGGAAAAAAGTAGAAACTTGTCTCAAAATCACAGCTGAAAACACATACCCTAACAATAATATTCTTACCAGTTTTGAGAAAAATTGGGAACCACAAACCATGGCCCAAAAAGTCTATGTGCCTTCCATCTACTGTTTGTTTTTTTCCTTTAATATTTATATAATAATTTATATGGTGTTGGAAAAAGAGCTGATTCTGGGTGGTGAGCACATAATGCAATGTATAGACAATGCAATGCAGAATTGTACACCTGGAAACAATGTAACTGTTATAAGCCAATGTCATCCCCCAAAATTTCACAAATAAAGGGAAAGATTTATATGATAATGTCTGAGAGGAGGAGAAAAAAGGGAGAGGACCCAGAGCAGTCTCCATAGTTGTACATCATTAGTTGTGACTTGGTTTCATTCCACACAGGTGGATGTGGGGCCACGTAGGGCAGGAACTGAACGGGGGCCTCCTGCATGGGAAATGAGAACCTTCACTGCTGAGCTCAGGAATTCCCAGTTGCGCTGCAGTTCAGCATATGGGGCTGCATGAGCTGGGGCCAGGAATCAAACCCCAGACCTTGCAATTTCGAGACTACTGAGCTATCCTGGCATCCCCCAAATAACTGATTCTTTTTTAATTATAATTGACATTCAGTTGTTGTTTTTTTAAGATTTTTTTGTTTTTGGCAGAGACAGAGACAGAGAGACAGAGAGAAGGGGGAGGACGCAAAACAGTCTTCGTCATCAGTTTTCTTTTTTTTAGATTCACTTACTGTTTTTGACAGAGAGAGACAGAGATACAGAGTCAGAGACAGAAAGGAGGAGGAGGGCCCAGAACAGTCTCCATAGTTGCACATCATTGGTTTTTCCACATAGTTTCATTCCACAGGTGGGCGCGGGGCTCCACAGGGCAGGAACTGGGCCGGGGTCTTGCCCCAGTGAGAACTGAACTGGGGGCACTCCCCAGTTCAGCATATGGGTCCACACAGGCCAGGGCCGGGATTCGATCCTCGGTCCCCAGGGCTGCAAAGTGAGCACCTAACCCACTGAGCCATCCCGGCTTCCCCATCATCAGTTTTCTACATGGTTACATTCCACACAGGTGGGCAGGATCATACAGGATGGGAACTGGGCTGGGGGCCTCCCGCATGGGAAACATGCCCCCTTGAGCTGGGGGCCAAACCAAGGGGGCGAGAACTAAACTGGGGGCCTCCTGTATGGGAAGCACAGTTCAGTTCAGCACACGGTCCGTACAGGCCAGGGCCAGAATTCAATCCTTGGTCCCTGGGGCTGCAAAGTGAGCACTTAACCTGCTGAGCCATCATCCCGGCTTTCCCAAATTATTGATTCTTAAGTGCCTGCTTTAAAATACTAAAAATGACATTTATAAAGATTTTAAACTCAAATTCTGCAATGCTATATTTAGAGTGGTAATAAAGTTGTTAAATTTAGAGAAAGGGCTAAATTTAGATTAATTTTATTCAGTAATTTTTATCTTTAAGGATGTCATTTAAATCAATTTCTTTAAAACCCAGTCAAAACTAATAAATGATTAGTTAACCCTTTCTAAAAGCCATGCTCCCATCTGTCCTAAATATTCTCAATGGCTTTGGTCAACTCAACAATCAAGAACAACTAAAACTAGGAAAAGTCTTAAGAACAAATAAAATAATCAAGAGGAGACAACAAATCATGGGGATGCTGGGATAGCTCAGAAGGTTGAGCAGTCGCCTTGCAACTGTGAGGTCTGGGGATCAAATCCCAGCTTGGTCCCCCGCTCATGCAAACCCATATGCTGAACTGTGGGACAACTGTAACCACTAGGATGACAGCAAAGGTTCTCACCTCCCAAGCAGGAGGCGCCCAGTTTGGTTTCCATCCAGTGTGGCCCCACATCCACCTGTGTGGAATGAAACTATGTCACAACTAACGATGTACAACTATGGAGATGGCTCTGGGCCCAACCTCCTCCTCTCTCTTTCTCTCTCTCTCTCTGCCCCCACGCCCCCACCCCAACCTCCCTTCCTCACCTTCTTTCAAAACAATTTTATATATATATATATATATTTTTTTTTTTTTTTTTTTAAAGAGACAAATCAAGGTAAAGATTCATCATGAGTTAGGACAATTTACCATTCCTCTCTTAGGACAGAGTCCTCCCAGTAGAAATATTTTTTATATCAATGTCAAGGGATGAAATCAAAATACAAAGACCTTGACTCTTATCAGATTTATAGCAATTCCTTTCAGTTCTTGCATTTTTACTGCCATTCTCTCTCAGAGAGAATTACAAATTTTCACCATCATACTAATCCACCTCTAAGTGAATGTTCCACCACCACTAAGAATCTATAATGGAGGTTAAGGAGTTCCCAAGTTAGTTTCAATATTTCAAAAACCTGTAACTGCCATAACAAATCTTATAGTTGATTCTTGTTATCTGCAGCAGTTATGTCCTATTAAGTTGCCACAAACAATGAATTTCTGAACCATTTCTCTTAAGGAAAGTGCAGGGTTAAGTTCCTACAAGCCTCTGGTCACATTTTCACCAGCAGATCAACACATAACATTGTTTTCTGTGTGCTTCTGTTTAAGACATTTAATATATATTGTTGGTTTATTAACACTGAACTCACTGCCAACAGCACTATAACATATTTGAATAAAATTTATCCAGCACATGTATTTTCTCCATAAAATGTACCACAATCTTATTGCACACAGAACACTAGACAGTTCAGGACTACACTTTGGGGTCATATTCAGCACTGTTTTGGGGGTCATTTTAAACAGCAAAATCTCACTCCCCAAAAACGCAAATTGCAAAAGATATGAAAAAAGACGGTGAAATTAACCATTTTTATAATATGATTGCTGAAAGAGGGCAGAACATGACCTTGTTCAACTACAGTAGGGAACATGTGCCTTGGTCAACTCAAATTTTTAACACTCTGCACATGTCTGAGACTAACCATAAAAACTCCAAGAGCACTGATATTGAAATTACAAATATATTGCAGCAAATAGGTAAGCCTGTATATTATGAAACTCACAAATAGGAAAGACTACATTTACGCTGTTGTTAGTTGTACCTAGGTTTTTTGACTAGAAAGTTATATGGGAACATTATTGAGTTACCTCAATGCTGATCAGAAGTATTAAAACAATTTGTTTAGGAAAAAAAACCTTTGAAAATATAGATTATAAAAAAAAATAATAAATGAAATATTTAAAGGGAAAAGGTTACCCAAAAAATACACATGCTAAAAAACACATAGGTGAAGCCAGGATGGCTTAGCAAGTTAAGCGATTGCTTTGCAGCCCAGGGGTCCGAGGGAGGCCCAGTTCCTGCCCTGTGCAACTGCCACCCATCTGTGTGGATCGAAACCATGTTGAAAACTGATGATGTACAGCTATGGAGACTGCTCTGGGTGCTCTACCTTCTCTCTGTCTCTGTCAAAAACAATAAAACAAATCTTTGAAAATAAAAAAACACATAGAAGATAATCATATCCTAATTATATTCTTCAGATTAAGAAAATTTAATGTACTAATATAGTTAGCTTAAGCCAGGGATTCCCAACCCCGTGCCTGATTTGTGTGCGCCTGCCATTATTTGACTGCATCAGAAGTTTCTCATAAACACTAAGTAAAACTACAATTTATTTTTATACATTTGTTAGAATTTTAAAATATTGTTTGAGTATCTACACAGGTTTATTATATTCGTTGGTATGTTTGCGATATCGTATGTATACCGGTAAGTTTTCCCCTAGCTTTCGCCTTTGTACATGTCGCGTCTTGTTTAGCCGCTGCACTCTTTAAACTCTCCTCCACCCAACCGGGAGACGCGACGTTGCCATTTTGATTGCGGTGGCTGGACTGATCGGATCGTGACGGTTAGCTAGGATCACAGTGTTTTGATATATTCGATTTTAAATGAACTAAAAGCGAGGTAGGTAATCTATTATTATGGTGGCAATTTGATATAATATTGTAGTTCTATAACTATTTTTATTTTTATTTTTTTAGTCCTAAAATGACTGGACCAAATAAGAGAAAACGAACCTATAATTTTAACACAGACTGGGAGGAATCATATTGTTTCATTAATTTAAAAGGTAAATGCGTTGGCCTGTTGTGTGGCAGTAGTATTGCAGTGCCGAAAAAACAGAATGTTGAACATCACTTTCAGACAAGTCATACCACTTTTGATACGAATTATCCACTTAAATCTGAAGAAAGAAAAAAATAAATCAACTCAAATGAAGTTTAACTACTCAACAGACTGTTTTCACTAGACATGTGGAAAAATCTAAAAAGGCAACCATTGCTTCTTTCAAAATTTCTCACATGCTTGCAAAGAAGAAAAAAACCTTTCCAGGATGGTGAATTGTTAAAAGAAGCATTTCTGACTGCTGCCAATTGTTTGTTTGAGGAATATTCTAACAAGCGTGAGATTATGTCGGCGATATAAGACCTACAGTTGTCAAATAATACAGTCACAAGAAGAATACACACAATTTCAAAAGACTTGCAAACTCAGTTAAAGACTGACTTGGAAATATGTGACCGCTTCTCTCTGCAATTTGACGAGTCAACAGATATATCAGACACCGCACAGTTGGCAGTTACGGTGAGAATGGTATTTAGTAACTTCACAGTAAAAGAGGAGCTGTTGCAAATACTACCAATGAAAGGACAGACGAGAGGTGAGGATATTTATAAAACTTTCAGAACATACGCCAGGTCGATAAACATGCCTTTGCATAAGTTGTCTGCAATAACTACCGATGGGGCACCAGCAATGGTTGGTAAAAACAAAGGATTGATTGCCCTTTGCAGGAAAGATGAATCATTTTCAAACTTTATGTCCTACCACTGTATTATCCATCAGGAAGCTTTGTGTTGTAAAATACTTCCCTTTGAACATGTTATGAAAAGAGTCACAAAGATAATCAACTCTATTCGAGCAGCTCCATTGCAACACCGACTTTTCAAGGCCCTGTTAGAAGATACTGAAGATAAAGAACATGATCTCGTCCTGCATACTGAAGTACGTTGGCTCAGTAAAGGTAAAGTTCTTAGAAGATTTGTGAACTTAATGGAAGAAATAAAAACATTTATACATGATAAAAATGAAAATGATGATGAACTAACAGACTCTTGCTGGCTGGTGGATTTGGGTTTTCTTGCTGACACCAGGGAAAAATTAGATTCTTTCAATTTGGAGGGAAATGACAAAAATAGAGCTGAAATGATAAGCTCTGTAAACGCATTTAAAGCGAAATTGACTTTGTTGATATCACATCTGCATATCAAGTCTCTCGTGCACTTCCCATATAGGAGGAAAATGCTAGGTAACAATGAATTAAATGTGTCATTATTTATTAGAGACCCTGCAAGTGCTTCAAAAACAGTTTGAAGAGAGATTTCTGCAGTTTACAAATATCGAGCCAATTGTCTCCTTCTGTATCAATCCTTTTACTTGCCAAAGAAATGTAATAGAACTAGCCGCATGTATTGCAGACCTTGTTCAGGGGAAAGCAGAAGAACTAGAGTTAGAAATTTTGAACCTTAAGAACGGTATTTTGCTAAAATCCTTAATATCAGAGGACTTATGGAACATAGTCGACAAAGAAAGGTCCCCATTTTTAAAAAAAGCGGCATATAAAATCAAATCGGCCCAACTCAGTGATAAGAGTACTTATCCTTTATTAAAAACTGTGATGTACTAAGTTTGGGCAATCCTTACAGATAATAGATATAAAAATGCCTGGGCCAACTCCCAAGAAATCTACAAGAGCCATTCTCCCCCCCCCCCGTCCCCCAAATGGTGTTTTATAACTATTGCTCATCTTTCTGTCCTGACTAGTAGTTAAAGCAAGATTATAATTATACTATACGAAGTAGTTAAGGAATCCAGGTTTCAAATCTTAAGCTTTTTTGCTACTTTACCATGTACGTACTTGTACTGTAGAGTACTTGAACTTCATCTTCCATGACATTAAAGTAATTTAATTTCCATCTTTCTAATTATTTTAAGCATTATTGCATTTTCTTTGAAATAGATTAGAATCAACATAAAATTTAAAAAATCAATTTTCTGGAAAATTATGAATAGTTAGCAAACTATACTCTTGATGCAAAAAGGAGTGAAGAGTTGGAGTGAGGCTGAGTGGAATGTCACTTAACCTTTTGCACACGGATGTTGAGTGTGACTCGACACGGTTAGCATTGGCACCAGCTAGTATGTCGAGCCACACCCAAATGCAAAGGGTTAAAAGCATTAGAACTGAGTGGGTAATCAGAAACTGGGTCCATGATGGAGTAGCAGGTATAGTTTGGCGGAGCGTTCTCCCTCATCCTTTCTCTGTAAATGACAGCAAACATTTGGGTTTTGTAGCTTTTCACACCATAGTATCTGGTATAAATCAAAATTAGTTACTAAATTGCCTGAAATTTTAGAAATTCACATTTCTATTAATCTGCTATTCCAGAAGAAAAATGGGAATTTATTGTAGTGAGTTATATCACAATGTCCTATGTTATGGAACCTGAGACATAAATAACCATGTATTTATTTCTTTATATTATCATTGTATTCATAGTGACATTTACTTGTGTTTATGGACAGAAATAGAAAGTATGATGCTTGGGTTTTGCCTTAGACTACCCCTCAAAGTTAAATCAGAGGTAACGATTTCATTTTGTGAAATTTAATTTAGAAGAGACAATATTTGTTTCAATAATATGAACAGCTTTAAGCAAACAACAGTTTTAACAGTGTTTCTGCTGATGTCTAGTTATCCATCCTTTTACGGTAAAAATACAATAAAGTGTGCTGGAGCTAAAAAAATAAATAAAAATAAATAAAATAAAATCGTTTTTCAGGTCAACGTATTTATGCGAATCTTTGTTTTCAAACATGAATTTAATAAAATCACGATATAGATCTCAACTTACCGATGAGCATCTTAATAATTGTTTGCTAACAGGGTTGTCGTCATACTCTCCTAATTACGAGGCACTGGCCAATGAAATACAATGCCAAAGATCACACTGACAGATTGGTTTTTATTGTTTTCTTTTATGTTTTCTTAAATGATTTTATTATACATGTGTTATTTACTTTGTATTACATTTTGTATATATGTTTCTTTGTGTGTATATAATTTGTACAATAAATTTATTATTTTAAAATTATTTTTGTTTATTATTTTTTATTCTTGTTCAATAATAAATATCCTTAGAAATAGCTGGTGCCCGCTGCCCTACCGATATTTTAGAATGCGCCCTAGGGTATAAAAAGGTTGGGAACCC
>PVKE010022900.1:0-25151 GCA_004027555.1 Craseonycteris thonglongyai
TTTTTATGAATATGAAATATTATATAACTCCTATAACTCCATCCCATTTTTGTCATCCTAACTTTTCATTCTTGTCTCAAGAAAATATGGTCAGGGGAAGCCGGGATGGGCCAGGGACTGAGGATCGAATCCCGGCCCCAGCCCGTGTGGAACCATATGCTGAACTGGGAGCTCCCCCAGTTCAGTTCTCTCTCTGTCTTTGTCTCTGTCAAAAATAAATAAATAAAAAAATATATATTAAAAAAAAAAGAAAATATGGTCAGAGTAATTAACTATATTCCTTATGTTATGTATCCCTGTTATAAATCCCTGTGAGTATTTTTTAACTATAATTGATATTGAATATTATTTTATATTAGTTTCAGGTGTAGAGTGTAGTTGTTAGACATTTATATAATTTAAGAAGTGATCCTCTGACTGGTCTAGTGCCCAGTGGCACTCTACAAAGTTATTACTATATTATTGACTATATTCTTCATGCTGCACTTTACATCCTTATGACTATTGTGTAACTACCAGTTTGTAATTCTTAAATCCTCACCTTTTTCACCCTGCCCTCAACCTCCTTCCTACCTATCACCCCAATAAATCTAGTACTCATCTGTCACCATACATAGTTATTACAATTTTATTTACTGTATTTTTTATGCTATACCCTACATCCCCATTTGAATTTCTTAATTCTTTCTTCTTTTTCACCCAACTCATTTGGAAATCATCAAGATGTTCTCTGTATCTCTGAGTGTTTCTGTTTTGTTTTAAAGATGTATTTTTATTGTTTTTGACAGAGAGAAAGAGGAGAGAGAGAGAGAGAGATAGAGAAAGAGAGAGAGGAGGGAGAGGGTCCAGCACAGTCTCCATAGTTGCACATCATTAGTTTTCTACACAGTTTTCATTCCACAGGTGGAGGCAGGGCTGCACAAGGCAGGAACTGGCAGGGGGCCTCCCACATGGGAAGCATGCCCAGGGTGGGAGCTGAACTGGGTGCCTCCGACATGAAAGGCTCATGCCGGTAAAAACCAAACTGGGGACACATCCCAGTTCAGCATATGGGTCTGCATGGACCAGGGCCAGGATTTGATCCTCAGATCCTGGTGCTGTAAGATGAGTGTTCAACCCCCTGAGCCATCTTGGCATCCCCTGTTTTTTCATTTATTTTGTTCTTTAGATAGCACATATAAGCAAAATCATGTGGTATCTGCCTTTCTGCATCTGATGTACTCCACTCAGCACAATACCATCCAGGTCAATTCATGCCACCACAGATGGCAAGAAGCCATTCCCTTCCATGGCCAAGCAATATTCCATTGTATATATGTACCACCTAATCTTTATCCAGTCATTCATTGACAGACCCTTAGGTTGCCTCTGTATCTTGGCCATTGTAAACAATGCAGCAATGAGCATATGGAGGCACACATCCGCTTGAAGTATTGTTTTGTTTTTTTGTTCAGAAAAACACCCAAAAGTATCATTACCAGGTACTTTATTGATTCTGGTTATAGTCTCTGTTTAAAAGTATATTCTGTCTGGTATAAATATTGCTACTTCAATGTCTTTAAATTTTCATTTTTATGAAATACCTTTTTTCCATTCCTTTACTTTCAGTCTGAGTGTATATATATATGAAGTGAGTGTCTTGTGGTCATGATTTATAAAGGGCTTATTTTCTTATCTATTCAGCTGCACCATCTTTTGATTAGATCATTGAATCCATTTTCACTTAAAGTAATTGTTGTTAGATATGTACCTATTGACATTTTATTATATATATATATATATAATCTTAAAGAAGCTCCTCTAACATTCCTTGTAATTGTTGTTTGTTAAACTCCTTTAGCTTTTTTTCCTCATCTGGGAAGCCCTTTATCTGTCCAATTCTAAATGATAGCTTTGATGGGTAGAGTAATCTTGGTTGCAGGTCCTTGCTTTTCATCACTTTGAATATTTCCTGTTAATCCCTTCTGTCCTGAAGTTTCTATTGAGAAATCAGCTGACAGTCTAATGAGAGCTTCCTTGTAGGTAACTGCTTTTCTCTGCTTCTTTAAGATTTTCTCTTTGTCTTTAACATTTGTTATATTAGTTATGATGTGTCTTGGTGTGGGCCTCTTTGAATTCATCTTGTTTGGGACTCTCTGCTCTTTCTGGGCTTGTATATTTATTACCTTTTCCAGGTTAAGAAAGCTTTTTTTGTAATTACTTCTTCAAATAGGTTTTCAATTTTTTGCTCTTTCTTCTCATTCTGGTACCCCTATGATGTGAATGCTGATACATTTGATGTAGTCCCAGAGACCCCTTAAACTATCCTCATTAATTTTTTTCCTTTTTTTCCAATTGAGTTTTCTGCTATCTTGTCTTCCAAATCAGTGATTTGATCCTTGTTTTTATGAAATCTACTGTTAATTTTCCCTAATGTGTTCTTCTATGTCACTTATTGTATTCTTCATTTCTGACAGTTCTCTTTTATGTTTTCTATCTCTATTTTTATATTTTCTACCTCTTTGTTAAAGTTCTCACTGAGTTTATCTACTCTTCCTCTAAGTTCACTGAGCATACTTATAACAAGTGTTTTGCACTCTGTGTGTAGTAGATTCCCCCCACTCCCACACCCTGGTGTTTTGGTTTAGTCTTTTATTTGAAAATATGGTTCTTTGTCCCCTGAAATTTGGCTGACTCACTTGTTCATTTCCATGTATTAGGTAGATCTACATCTTCTAGTCTTCATCATGTGGCCTTGTGTAGTAGGTGTCCTCTGTGGTACAGTGGAGCTGTCTCCCTGGTCACCAGCACCATGTGTTTTAGGTGTGTCCCTTGTGTGGGTTGTATGTGCCCTCCTATTGTAGTAAAAGCCTTGATTTCTGTGATGATGTCAACGAGGGAGACTGACCCTTAGGCTGATTGTTATAAGGACTGGCCTTGACCACAGCTGAGGAGCTTTTATGTAGTGACTGACAGCATGTTGCAGGATTCACTTTAGCAGGGTTCCGGTGCCTGCCTACTCTATTCTTTGGGTATGTCCTTTGTGGCAGTAATTGGGTGGTGCTCTGGTGAGGTCTGAAGCTGGCCATCAGGTGTGTTGTTACTGGGGCCTCTTGGGAGGGGGTCTCTTGCAGGCCCAGTCTAGCCTCTGCCTTTTCTTGACATGAGGCCACCTGGTATTAACTGCAAAGTAATCTGTAGATCACTGCCACTTGTTCAGAGCTTAGAAGCACCTTGGAGATCCTAAGACATCAGGTGAGGCAAGCTGACACTAATACCTGGCTTGGGGCAGCTTAGCAAGAGGTACATGGCATACTGAGGCCAGACACTGCTTGTTAGGGGGTTGTGAACTTTTGAGGTATTTTAGAAAACTCCACAGCCCAAGCTGAGAAAGGCCAAATGTATTAAAAAACCATTGGAAGAGGTGTGGGTGGGCCCACAAGTTAGGTGGGGTGGAGAGTCTCAGGGATTCACCAGGTCAGAGAAAACAGTGTTAGCTAGTTTGGTGAAGACTCAGATGTGGCGGCCATATGCATCTGCACATTGGGTGGGGTGACTACTAAAAAAAGCAATGATGGCTTCTGCCAGTATTTATGCCTGGGAGAAAGCTGCCCCTCCAGCCCTCACCCTGAAGCCACATAATACCATTCCTCTCTGGTGCTTTTTGAGCTGCTGTTTTAGTGCTAGAGCTTAGAGTGAGTGAGTCCTTCAGCAAGTAAGTTCATGTGTAGGCCCTTTAAGAAGAAAACCTGGAACTGCAGTAGCCCCCTGGCTCACTCAGCCACAGTTTCTGCTGCCTTTCACAGCCAGATGTTATGGGGACTTCTCTTTGCTGCACAGGAACCCTGGGCTAGGAAGCCTTGTATGGGGCTGGGACCCCTTGCTTCTCATGGAGGACCTCTGCAGCTGGGATATTTCTTCTATTTCATAAGTTTCATACCATGGGTGTGGGGCCTGTCTATTCCTTGACTCAACCCCTCCTACCCGTACCAACGTGGCTTCTTCTTTATAGCCTTAGTTATAGGACTTCTGTTCAACTAGTCTACAAGAGTTTCTCAATGATGGTTGTTTCCTAGTTTAACTGTAATTATGATGTGGTCATGGGAGGAAGTAAGTACGGTATTTACCTACTGTGCTATCTCTACTGGAAGTCTATAGCTGCTTTTTGTTTTTTAATAAGAGATTTATTTTATTGTTTGAGGGAAGGTGAGAGGGAGAGGGAGAGAAGTGGGGAGGTCCCAGAGCAGTCTCCATAGTTGCACATTATTAGTTATGATGTAGTTTCATTCCACACAGGTGAATATGAGGCCATGTGGAGCAGAAACTGAACCAGGGCCCCTCACATGGGAGGCGAGAACCTTCGCTGCAAAGCCACCCAGCAGTTACCAGTTGTGCTGCAGTTCAACATATGGGTTTGCATGGGTTGGGGCCAGGAAATGAATCTCAGGTCTTGAGATTGTGAGGCAAATGCTCAACCACTGAGTTATCCCTGCATCTCCTACAACTGCTTTTAAATGTCTTATTTCCCTAATAGTTTTATCCCTGCTTTTCCTCAGAGCCTTACTGCTCTACCTGTAAGCTCATGCTACAAAGTGCCCATCAGTCTGAAGCCTCCAAAGCTCTCTTATTCCATGGTACTTGCCACTGCTCAAATCAGCTTTGAAACTAATATCAAATCTATGCCTTAGTCCCCATCAGCATTGAGTCAAGCAAGGTGGAAACTAGCCCATTGGGCAGCCTGCAAACAAGCCAGAATATTGCAAGCAAGTTCTATACTTTTCTTCCATCCCAAGGGAAAAATCTGGGAACTGAATAGCCTCATCTTAATGGTGCCACATGGGAGAGGTTAAGAGTGATCAAAATGCCATGAAATTTCCTGCTATTCTGAGTGCAGTTTTTTCTTGGTAAGGCATTTACTAAGTTGATGTAGCTTAACTGCTTCTAGAATTGTCATAAAGGTATTGTTGTGTTAACACTGTTCTTTATTCAGTGTTTCCTGCTATCCTGCTGATGTCATGATGAGATAATTCTTTTTTAAATATGTAAAATTCACATTTAATAAATTGCTTCATTACTTATTTTCTTATCAGATATACTTGAGTCCTACATAAAGTTCCAAGTAGAAGAAACTCTTTCCAAATATTACTGCAGAAAGATTTCTAAGCTGGATTGAACTCTATTTCCTACAATAGTCAAGACTCTGAAGTGCCAAGTGAGTAAATCCAATCAAGATTCTCAAAAACATTGATTTTTGTCAAGGCCAATATGTAAAAGTCATCTGTTTCAGACACATAATTGATAAAGGCATTTCACTTATAATCTTAATTTTTTTGCTTTGTTTTATTGTTCTGGTTTTTTGAACTTGGCAGACATCTCAGCAGACACAGTGTTCCCTAAACTGGAACACTTTAAAATTTGCAGGGATTTCAATTCTTAACAAACTTTTTGCTTTTAGTAATAATACCTCAAAATATATCAACAGGAATCTATCTCAATATTACAGTAAATCTGCTTTATTATTTATAAAATTCTCACTTCTAGAGACAGCTCTTTCATAAGCTTTATCTTTCCTTTCACTTTTATATAAGAATTTCTGTAGAACGTCCAGTTCATTAGATCAACAAGAAAAAGCCAAGGCATGTGCTGGCCAGATTGCCTGACAGTGGCTGGTTTTGCCTTCTGCTCAGTGAATACTTCATAACTGCCCACCCTCTGTAGCTTCTCACTTATACATTTGCAATGAGAAATTATAAATGAGTGAGTCTCTCTCTGCCTGCTTATTTCTCTGCCTTATAAAACACTGGTTGAGGCATGAGCGCTAAAGGAGAATTTGTTCACAGATTTTAAGTGATTTCCTCCAAAAGTTATCCTGGAGACAAGGACTCAAAAGCAGTTGATTTCAGAGATTACCCCAGGAAATACCAGTGGGGAGTGGAAGATTGAATGAAGGGAGGGATGTCAGGCAACACAAGGTGATTTGATGAGTCACTTGCTGTGGGGAAGTGGAGCAGAGTCCCGTAGGGTCATATCGGAGACTAGGGAGAACACACTTCAGAGATGTCCTATCCAGGGTACAAGGAAGTTGAGGTATTCATCCATCAACTTCTCCCAATCACTGACAGGGCTTCTCGTGAGGAATATTATTTCCCTTGTACTTTTGTCCCCTCCCATGGTAGGGGCAGGCTTAGGTAACTAAAAATGGCCCATTGGGCAAGAGCCTAAGTACCTCTGTGGGCGTTCTTAGGATCTGGTCTGCACAATGTAAGATGATGAGCACAGGAGGATGTGGATGGGAACCAACCGTATCTGCTATGGTCCCTTTATACTTCCTTCTACTGGGGGAAAGAATAACAAAATGTCAACCTTCTTTTGCAATTCTTCCTAGGAGCAAAGAAGGTCATGATTTTGGCAATTAAAAAATCTTATATGCTTCCTTCTATTGTGGGGAAAGAGTAACACAATTTCAACCTTCTTTTGCAATTCTTTCTAGGAGCAAAGAAAGTCATGATTCTGGCAATTAAAAAATCATAAAGTTGGCGACCTTTTCTGTTATCCCAAAGCATTTCCAAGAGAATAGATGGTTATTCACAGATAAAGGTCTATTTTCTCCTGACCTTAAGGTGTGGATCTGAATACAAATGCACTCACTAATTCATTCTTAATGAAAAAAAAAAAAGTCTCAGAATATTAGCATTCTTTATGATGTGACCTGCACATACTGCTTTAATCATACTGATAGTTTTGAAGCAATACCAGCCAAATGAGGGATCTTTCTATATAAAAATGGTAATCTATATAAAGTTATTTAAACCACCAATTAACATTTGGGAAAGTGTATTTTATTTGAAGGCTTTTGTAAATCTGATGGCTTTGCTTCCTTCTCAACTCTTCTACCAGCCCCTAGGAACAGCTGTGATGTTGAATGGGCTTCCATTAGCTGGAAATATGTCTATTTTTAACTTATCCATTGGGGGAGAAGAATGAGGAGAATTATTAGTAGCAAGGAGGGTTGCATGCATGCAATCATTTCTCTCAACACAATGGCAGTCTTTTCATGTTATCTGATATTTTGTGGCAAAATAAAATGCCTGATCTGTGCAGTGCGGTTGGAAGATAGTTACCGTTAAGAAACTATTGTAATGTAAAGCTATTTTGAAAACATGTTATTACAGGCATGAGTGCAATATATTAAATGTTTTCTTTTTAATAAAGAAGTGTTTGCTTATTGCTTCTTGGCAGATTTTGGCATCTCAGAGCCAAACCAAGTTTTAACTTCCTTCCACTTCTCCACCCCTGTTATTGTGGTAACTCTTTCTCTTGAGGCCTCTGTGCTCTAACTTTGGAAGTAATAGATGCCTGTGCTGTATTGCCCCTCGTGCTCTGCATGGTAAGCAGGAAGCTGAGAAGAAACCCACCCACTCCTGGAGAAGACGGCGGAGGTGTGAGGTGCCCTGCCCCTCTGCCCTCCCCAGTGCCACAGCAGACAGCACCAGTTCATCTTGTTTGCCATTCTCAACAAGCCTTGGTGCTGGCTCAGAATGCTCCTTACAGACTGATATGGACTCTCAAAATGAGACCTCGCTGGCTTTCCATGTCCTGAATCAATAAGTAATGATGTGGACAAAGCCCTGTATCACTGCTTGCAATTAAGCCTCTGCTTTTGTAAATCTTGCTTACTCCCTGCACCTGTGGTCTTACCTGCTCCTGGCACCTGCACCTGCCAAACCTAGATATATGACAGTGTTATAACCTGTAATTTCCCACCATTGTGCCACTAGCCCCCCACTCTGTGACTTCCCCACTCTGTAACTTTGCAGTCCCCTCAACCCACGCTGTGGTTTTCCACACCCCCAGCTGCCCCAGGTGACTATGAAACTTTCAGCTGTTCCTGGATGTCTAGCTTCACCAGAAATGCTGCACCCATGCTTGAATAGCTCACTTAACCAGAAATGCTGCACCCTTGTTAACTACGCTTTTTAGCTTCTGTACAATGCCTTGCTAGGCTCAACTAGATAAGCAGGCTGTGGTTTTTGCCTTTATAAACCTCTCTGAATTCACTTGAGGCCACGGGTCTTTGAGAGACATGAGTCCTCAGTGGTCGCCAGCAATAAAGACTTCCTCGCTTTGAATCCTGTTTTGGGTCTGAATCTCATTTTTCTGTGTACAACAACAGCGGGAAAAGAGAACTTATCGTAGAATGTAACCAAGTAAAATTCACCCTATATAAGCCTGATACTCCCTGCAGTCAGGGCTCAGAGTTTGGAACAACACTCCTCTGAGCCCACCGGCATGAATAAAGTTCTGTGACTCCTATCTTCTGAGTGCCGCTTGGTTCCTTTGTCAGGTGAACTGAAACAGTGAAAGCGCAGAACCACAGAACCGAAAGTACTGATGCGCATGCCGGTTAAAATGGTTCTGTCCTCCAGAAACAAGAATACATCACACTTGCCCTTGAGATGACCTTTGCTGACTGCCTTGAGTACATGGGCACTGAGGAAAGCTTTTTATCTAACACTACTGAGAAAGCACTTATCAAGGGCCCTACGTGTGTCACACAGCATTCCTGGTTTAAGAGCTAAATGATGACTGCCTACAATCCTTGCTACCAATGATCCCACAGCCTAGAAGGAAGGACAGGCAGGGGGGTGAGACAAATTAGCAGAGGAAGAGGGTTGCAGAGTGCTGCATTCATAGTGTGGATCCTGAAGCCAGACTGTCTCAGCTCACAACCTATGTGGTCTTGGAAAAGTGCTTAGTCTCTTTAATCTTCAATTGTTCTCATCTATACTGTAGTAATAATACCATCTACCAGGTATGTAGCATCATGAAGAATAAATGAATTTGGCACAATACCAGTCACTCAGTGTATAGTACCCATTAACTGGAGAAAACTAATTGGATTAGTTACCAATTGATGCAGAAAAAGTACCATAAATTTAGCAACTTAAAGCAAGACATGTTTAGTATCTCAATTTTTGTGAATCAGAAACCCAGGCATAGCTTAACTGGGTCCTGTGCTTCAGGGTTTTTCATGGACTTCAATCAAGGCATCGGCCAGGGTTGGGTTTCCATCTGATTACTCACTTGGGGAAGGGTCTGCTCCTAACCTTGTGCTGTTGTTCCTTGAGGGTTGGACAGAAGGACTCAGTTTCTTTCTGGCTATTGGCCGGAGGCCACTCTTATTCCATTGTCATGTGGGTCTCTCCAACATGGCAGCTCGGTTCATCAGAGTGTGCAATAAGGAGAATCTTCTAGGAAGATATCAGTCAGAATCACTGTAATCTACTCACAGAGGTGACTTCCCTTTACTGCTGTCCTGTTTTATTGATTAGAAGCAAATCCCAGGCCTCACCCAAACTCAAAAGGAAGAGACTCTGCAGGGGTGTGAACACCAGGAGGTGAAGACAATTGGAGGCCATCATTGGGCATCCTGCCATAAGCGTGTCTTAAACATGACACAGTATAAATTTAATGGCAAATGCCTGTCTAAAGTCTGCTCAGAGGAGATGAGACTAATTAGTAACAATATAAAAGAAACCTTCTTTAGGATGTGGCTGCTAATCTGAGACCGGAAATGTAAGAATTTTCCAGGAATATTAAGGCCTAAGGGCATTCCAGGTAGAGGAGCTTAGATACAAAGGCAGACAGCAGGGAAACTATACGTTTCAGTCCGAGGTGCCTCATCATAGCATGGAGAGGTGAGAAAAGAAGAGCCTGATATTTCACCAAAATGCCTTCTGGCTTCCTGTCTTGATCTGTTCTCCACCCCTCTCACTCTGCCTTGCTCTGTGCCCTGGGAAGATGACCTGGAGGGGCTATGCCATCACACCCCCTTTTCTCCTGGCTCCAGCTGATTCCAAACAATGGTGAACATCCCAGGACATTAGAGGACAGAAGGAGAAAGAGGTTGAGATATTTATGCTCTCTAGACACCTCCTGTGGGTTTGCCTTGACCTATTGGAATCCTTGAACCAACAGCAAGACTCTCTACACACAACCATGTCTCCAGATTTGATGACCCCCCCCACCCCCCACCTCTTCAGACCTGGGGATGAGGGTGGGAGAGATGATGACAGCTTTCTTTGTTTCCAGGTCTAACATACACATTTTTGTGGTTTTGTCACTTATTGCCACTTTTGCAAATGGTTCCTTTATTAGATTGTCTTTAAATTGCCCCGTTTGGCTGCGACCTGTTTCCCACTAGAGTTAGGTTTTACATTTGACTTGGGAGAATACTGCTGTGGTCCTGATGAGGGATGCTGAGTCCCCTGATTAAGGTGAAAGGACAGAGAGGAGGTGGCAGAGGACAAGTGTGCGTAAGGTATTATCCCAAAGACGTGGTGTTGGATGAGGAGGAAAGCAAATTGAGATGGTGTCCTGGTCTGCACTTGGTCACCAGAAAATGATTGTGATAATAATCTAGGTGGAAAGTTCAGATGAAGAGTGAGTTTTAAAAATATGATGGAAATTTAGATCAGACAAGCAGAATCGAAGAGGCATGTGGGACAGAGAAAAATGTTTGTGAGGCATGGGATACAGGAGATTGGAGTCTAGAGAGTGTCCTGAACTAGAGACACAGAAGTAGGAGGCATTGGGTTAGTTCATGTTTAAAAATATGAAAGAGGAAGATGTTGTTTGAACAGAAGTTCTGAAGTGAGAGGAGCAAGAAATTTTAGAAATAATTTAGGGGGAATAAAGACTTAATAGGTCTATAAGGATACTTTAATATTTTATCAATTTAGAGTCACTTTTGTAATATAAAAGCCTTCCCCCCTTTTTTTTTCATTCCACAGATATTCTTTTGAGCAGCTATTATGGAACAGACATTGTTCTTGGTGTGTCAGTGGTCAAAAAGGGCACCAGATTTTTGCTTCATGGAACTTGCATTCTAGCAAGGAAGGTGAGAAATGAAAACTAACCCTAATAACTAACTGCCACCATAGTTTAGAAGGTGATAATGATATAAAGCCATAGTATGTGTGGGGTAGGCCTCATAGAGAAGACGGCATTTGGTAAAGTCCCAAAGGAGGCGAGGAGGCTATTCATTACATACAACTGGGGAGAGTGTTCCATGCAGAGGGAAAAGCAAAGCTTTAAAAGAAAAGCAAGCCTGGTGTGGCCAAGAATGTTCAAGATTAATGAGGCTGAGGCAGAGAGAGTAAGGAGGACAGAAGGAGGAGAGATGATGTTAGAGACATAACAGCACCCAAGTTATTCAGGCATTAGAAGCCATTGTGTGGAGGGGCAGCCACCGTGGGAAGCGGAAGCCACTAAAGGACTGGGGCAGCCACCTGGAGGCCTGAGGAACCACCACGAATGGTTTGAACCAAGGTGCAGTTTAAGCTGCCTTGCAGTTTTGCAGAATCACGTTGCCCCTGGTAAGAGGAATCTGGCAGAAGCAGGAGAATTACACAGGGGGTGTTGCAGAAGCGAGATAATGGTCATTGTGGACAGTATGGAAACAGTGACGTGGTGAGATTCCATGCATACTTTGACTATACAGCCAACAGGAACAAAACCAGACTATTATGTATAATAGTCATTGATTCAAATGAGGATCTTCAATAGATTCTAAAACCAGTGGGTGAAATTTGATGAGAAACAGGACATTTACAAAATCTTCAGGCAGCTCCCAAGAAGACATTTATTACTTAGAAAAGTGGGGAATACCTGGCAGACACCACATTCACCAAGCGATCAGAGTTAAAATCCACAGTAATAGGACAAATTACCATTGTGTGCCTCAGTGATACATAGCATTAAGGACACCATAGATATTTCAGTCATACCCTTGTTCATTATGCATAACCTGAATCTAAGCACGAGGAAATGTAGGCAAAACCAAATTCAAGGGCATTCTATGAAATGTATGACCAGGACTCCACAAGCAAAAAAGAAAATGAAGCCATGTTTCTTATTAAAGGAGACGAAACTGTCTTGATAAGGTCACAAACCATTTTTTTTTCTCTTATGCCATAAAAGACATTATTGGCAAAATCCAAATTAGGTTTTTAGATTAGAAATAATATTGTACTAATGTTAATTTCCAGATTTTGATAATAGTATTGGGTTAGGTAAGATAAAATTTTTGCTAGGGAAGAGAAAAGTAGATGCCATGTCTGTAGTGACTTCCAAATAATTCAGAATACTAAAAATATGTATATACAGAGAGAGAATAAAAATGCAAATGTGGAAAAATGTTAACTTTAGGGAATCTGGGTGAGAGGTATACAGGAAGTCTTCATAGCAACTTTTCTGTAAGTTTAAGATTGCTTCAAAATTTAAAAAAACACTTTTGATTCATAAAAACTCTTTCCAAAAATTTTGGGAGTTTCCAGAGTTCTTTAATTCTCTAATCAATTCCAGCTTATGACTCAATGCCAATAGATGTTATATTAAAGGCCTATTTAAATCCCTACAATAAACTAACCAGAAGTGGAGGTCTATTACTTAATAAATATTTTTCTGAGAATTTACATCTTTTCATTCATATTAAGTTCATTAGGCAGGGGGTTCTTTTCTTCTTGTTCTGTCATTTGACAAAGGGACTTTGCTTGCAAATGACATTTTATGCAGCTTGTCTTTAGATAAAACTAAACTAAGCCAAAGCCCAACAGTTTATAGTTCCTCCCCTCTTGTGCCAAAGGCAGCCTCTGACGTCTTGCCAGGTGCTCCCCAGAACCCTGTTTAAAAAGTTCGTCAGCACAGAACCCAGGAGGAAAATGCTTCTAGAAAGGGACTGCTCCTGTCCTCCTTAACCTTTGAGGCTATATGCATTTCATACACAAATTTTTCTTAAATCAAACTATTTACTGCATTCTTCATTTGAGTATAGCATACGGTGAACCAGAATTCTCACCTGTGTGGAAACCTCTAAATCATTCTTGATTTATTTTGCCCAACACATTGTTTAAGAGGAATAGTTCTAAAAGATTCACACAGAAAAAAGGAAGCTGTTATCTCTCAGACCACGTGGAAGCAACAAAAGCTATGTCAACAGCTCTAGGATGATGTATCAAGTTGTGAAATACAAAGGAAGGCGATGGCTTATCTAAACCTGGAGATGGTGCAGGTGCCTGGGCACTTGGCAGCTCGCTTGTCTGAGAGATGACCAGGTTCTGGGCTCTCTGTGGGAGAATGCTGGGGATAAACAGTGATCTGGGCACTCCAGCTGAATGACTAGCATCCATGGGCCCTGGTTTGAACCACAGTGTGTAGACATCATTCGTCTCAGCTTTATAGTGTAGTCATTAGATCAGACACTTTCATTTCACTTAAGGATCTTTCAGTTCCATGGACAAGAGGGATTCTGGGAAGATGGCAATGATGGTGGCATAGTCTTTGAGTCTCTGCACACCCCTCATTGAATCAGACAGAGAAGACCCCTATAATCCCCAAGACACGAGCAGAGGAAGACAAACAAGCAACAGCACAAGTCATGGACACGAACAGCATGTGTGAACAGAACGAGGACACAAGGAGGTGCCTGACACAGAGGAACCCCAGAGTCTCAATCCAGGCCGGTGCTGGTGGAGGGCCCACCCCAGAGGGAAAACATATCACTGACAATGGTTAGGGTTGGTGTGTGTGCTGATGATAAGCAGCAGACTTTTATTCACTCATGTGATTATGTTCATCTTCCTTATAGACAGAGTACCGTATGCCTTGCATCACCCGTACACCAATGGTCATTAACATCACAAAAAGAAACAGTTAGACTTTATGGGCCTCCTCCTGGAAGGTCACCACATCATTGAGAGTCTTGCTAAAGGGACTGAGCCCGAGCCCAAAGCCAATCTCTGGTTCTAGCTGCCAATGTGCGTAAATAGTGAAGACAACTCCGTAGTCAGCATAACCCAGGCTGCAGATCAAATGACCTCGGCTTTGCTTATTTAATGATAAATTGCATGCAGAAAGAAATGGAGGAGCGATCCGTACACTAAAGGAGACAACAGCAACAAAGCAAATGTAAAACAATGGGCAATATTAATCCATAGTGTCAGGGTAGTACACATGTTATGACAAATCTGTGGAGAAACACAAGGAAGTAATTACTATAGAATTTGAGATAGTGGTTACATTTTGGGGAAAAAGTGCCTTCAGCTTCTAGGGCCTTCTGAGCTGACTGGCAAAGTTTCATTTCCTGGCCTGGGTGATTACATATGCGTTTACCTCATAATAGTCATTAAGCTATGCATTGTGTTTGTGTCTCATTATATCATACACTGTTTTTTCCTTTTTTTATTTTATTTTATTTTTTTTAACAGCTTGAACAACAGAGGAAATACATGGATGCCGCTAACTGCAAGCCCAGTGTAGATAGCTCTAGATGGGGCTTGACCTAGCACCTGTCACCTTGTCACCAAGGGTCTGGTTTTCTTTGACTCTTGAGTCTATTCTCCATGATTTGAATAAGGCTCTTGCCTCATAGCAATAAAATGGCTGTAGTTGCCCCAGCCCTAATCTCTTTATGCCACTCTGTCCAGAGAAGAGAAAAGTTTGCTTCTAGTAGCTCTAGAAGCAAAAAGTTATGAAATCACTCTTATTGAGCCAAATGAGGTCACATGCGCTTCTTGAACCAATCACTGTCCAAGTCAATCCAATGGCCCACCTTGCACATAACTTATTTCTGAGCTTGGCAGAGGGAAACAGGGACATTGCTGGTGGGAGATAGGAAGAATGGGAGTTGGGAAAGCACCCCAAAATGACGTCTACTACACACTCCAACCCTAAACTCTTGACTTAACCAACTTAGTAGAGGGACAAGTGGCAAAAATACAAAGTTGCAGAGAAAAGTTGAAATAAAATGACTTCATAAGAAATAGTCGTTGGAGAGAAACACAGAAGGAAGAGCCATCTGGTTGGGTTCCACATTCTCTCCCACCATGAAGTTCTATCTGCACGGGGACTGTGTACGTGTGCATCAGCCTATCCGTTACCTGCCATGTGTGTCAGATGCTGTGCTGATAGTGATTACATATATGTACTGTCCGGAAAAAAATCCACAATGGCTCTATTTTTCATATTACATGTCTGGATTCTTTCCAGACAGCCTGTGTGTGTGTGTGTGTGTGTGTGTGTGTGTGTGTGTGTATGTGTGTGTGTGTGTGCATGTGTGTATGAAATCAGTTCTACAAACCCTCTCATGCCCTGAGGCGGGTGATCGTGTTGTCCTTAGAGAGGGGGATGAGCTCTGACAGACAAATTGATTGGCCCTGGCTACACGACTGGTAGGTGACTCTGTCCTGATCCAAAACCTGTGTGTCTGATGACAAATCATTAACTGTGAATCACCCTGTTCTCGATGAAAGTCTGCCAGATGGACACTACCTTGCCTTTGGAAAGCCAGGGAAATTGGAGCCTGGGAAGAGCTGATTAGAGAGGTTGAGCTGTGGATGTAGGCCTGTTCATTCATCAGCAACTGCTTGGTGTGGACCCCCTCTTCACCCACACCTCTCCATAAAATAATCTTTCTTTGGGGAGTGGGACTTGTCCAGAACCCCAGGACCCACTGGGGCCCTCCCTAGCCTCCAGCTTGGCCCTTGGTCTCCTTTGTGCCAAGAACCCTCTAGCCATGTAGCTAAGCCTGCAGACCCCCACTCAGAATGGTGCTTTTCAGTGTGCAAATCTCACAGGATTACAAAGGAAACCATTTATATTAAAGTGCACCTGTCAGAATATTAAGAAATAGTGATATTATAATAATGCTCTTCTCTAACAAACTGAAAAATAAAGAACTAGTCACAGATCTTACACTGACCATGATTTCAAAGCATTGATGGATGTAAAAGATGAGTCAGACGTCTGTGACAACTGTAATGTGATATAAAAGTACCTGTGACCTTCATGGGTGACAAAAGGACAAGTTTTGCTCATACTGTAGTAGAGTGCTACCTACATTCACATGGAAGCACATGCTAAGTTTCTAGGGTAAATGAAGGAAGTTCATGGATCCTCCAGTTAAGAACTCTGCCCTAGATAGGTTCTTTACAGTAATAATATTCTCTGTGGAGAAGTGGTTAAAAGGAAACTTTCCTATGGAAAGCTTATAAAAAGTGATACCGCACATCAAAGAACTCATGTCCTTTACTGCTCACAGTGTATTTCTTCAGTTTTTGTTTGTTTGTTTGTTTTTAGTTTTTGACAGAGAGACAGAGACAGAGAAAGACAGAGAGTAAGGGGAGGGCCTAGAGCAGTCTCCATAGTTGTGTGACATCAGTTTTTGACATGGTTTTGTTCCACACAGGTGGGCGGGGGCCACACAGGGCAGGAACCAGGCATGCCCCTTCGAGCCGGGGGCTGAAGCAGGGGGGCAAGAACCAAGCTGGGGGCCTCCCACATGGGAAGCACACCCCAGTTCAGCATATGAGTCTGCACAGGCTGGGGCCGGGATTTGATTCTTGGTCCCCAAGGCTGCAAAGCCAGCACTTGACTCACTGAGCCATCCTGGCTTCCCTCAATTTTCATTTTAAAGGATGCCATAACTGCCTCCCCCCAAGAGAGAAGGCAGATCGCGACTTGCTTATTTGGATTTCTTTTATTTGACCCCGGAGAATGACTGCCCATGTGAAACCTCTGACAGAAGAAGAATATTTTTGTTGCTTTAATCAAGGGATAGAAAATTAATAGTTTGTTCACATTCAGACCATACTTAAAAAGTGACCTGGAAAGATTATTTGAGAATCTTGAATTCATATGCATACATGTGACAAAAGCAAAGAGTATTTTTCAAAGACATCTTCCCCAATCCCATACTGTGTCTGTGTCTGTGTAATGCACTGAATCTGAAGATATTCTGAACATTTCTGATATCTTACACATTTCTCTAGATAGAAGAAATACTAACTTTGTTGTATGACTAGAGCTGTTCAGCTTGACTGGGTGTTGGTGGCATTTTCTGATCTGGAACAAAAAAGACCTCCAGTTATTCTCTGACATTACTACGCAGGTTCTCTCAGCAAGGATAATTAGAGGCTGGAGCAGCACAATTTATGAGTCAGGGCCATGCTGGAGAAAGCATGTGTCTTTCCCCTTTAGAATATCTCCTGCTAAGAGGAAAAGCAATGCTATGACTCAAAGATCCCAGGTGAAGAAGTTACAGGACATGGAAATGCTGGGATGACTCAGCAGATTTTGTGCTTGTCTCGCAGCCCCGGGGTCTGAGGATTGAATCTCAGCCCCAGCCTGTACAGATCCGTATGCTCATCTGGGGTGTGCCCCTAGTTTGGTTCTCACCAGGGTAAGCTTCCCATGTGGGACACCCCCAGTTTGGCTCCTGCCCCAAGTGTGATTCCCATGTGGGAGACCCAGGCTGGTTCTTGCCCTACATGGCCCCACACCCACCTGTGGAACACAACTATATAGAAAACTAGCATGCAACTATGGAGATTGCTCTGGGCTCTCCTCACTGCCTCTCTGTTGAAAACAATTAAAAAAAAGAAGAAGAATTCACAGGACTTGCTGCTACGCTTAATCCAGTTCAGACCTCCAAGCCAAAGGGACCTCAACCATCCAGGAGCTGGGAGTGGGAAAGGAAGCCTGGGCCACTGTCTTAGTCAGTTTGAGCTGCTACAACAAAATACCATTCACTGGGGACTTAAAGAACATCTTCTCCTCACAGTTCCTGACTCTGGAAGTCCAAGGTCAGGGTGCCAGCTGGTCAGGTTATTGCTGAGAGCTCTCTTCCTGGTTTACAGATGGCCGCCTTCTTGCTCTGTCCCCTCATGGTGTAGAGAGAGAACTCTTTCCTGTCCTTTAAGGGCACCAGTCCTCACTGGGGGCTCCACATTCACGGTCTCATCAAAACCAAATGATCCCTGAAAGGCCTCACATTCAGATGCCATCACACTGGGCATTAGGGCTTCAGCACACAGATTTGGGGGACAGTCAGTCGATAGCAACCACATATTTTCAAAAATCATTGAAGAAGACCTAGTAAATCCATGTTCTTCATTAATATAAACTTACCGTGGAAATATCTTTGTGAGAAAGCTGTACTTCAGTCTATTTTATGCTATAAACTACAAATATATTTACATTTTTTAATGAAAGAAGCTTAATTTTTTATTAGGTAATATAAATTAATAAAAATTAAACTAATAAAGAGTAAAGTAAAAGTCACTTGGAAGCCCTCAGTCCATAGATAACCATCATTACGACTTGGTGAATAAACACGTTTCCAGACATCACTCAACTCATGTGTCTGTGCCCCTTGGTAGCTAGAGGCAAGATTTCCCATAAAAGGTATGCAAAGTACAACCTTTCCCCGGGCTGTATTGATTTTCAACTCAGAATCTTTCCTCACCACCAAATAAGCATACCCATCATCATGGTAACCCACCACATACCAATAAAATAACTCACTTAAGCACCTGACTCTCCATTGGCAAGAGTTCCCACTTTTTCCTGCTGTGAGGGGTGGCCTGCGCAGCTACCTCATGTTTCATCTCACGCTCTCGAAAAGTGTCCGGGATTAGAAAAGGATATGAGTATGAACACAGTTCACGGTTACCCTCCAGAGAGTTTATAGTCCTTTCTACTCCCACTATTTCCATGAGGGGGTACATATTTCCCCAAACCCATATTAGCTGTAGATTTATTCACCTTTGTGGCTTTCACTAATCTGTGCATTTAAATTCCTTATTGTTTTGTTCCATATCTATTTGATGCAAATAGGTTGGATACCTTTTTTTATGGATATATTGGCTAGCCAGACTTAATTAACAAACAAACAAACACACACATAAAAGTTATTCTTGTGAATCAATGCTTCCTAGGCACAAGGGACTTATCAACTGATGACTCTTCAAAAATAAGCTCTGAACTAACACAAATATTAAAATTTCTCAACATGTCAAAGGATTTCAAGTCAGGAATGGTATTGTTTAGGACCCACACATGCTCAAGACTGTCTTTCATTTTTAAGTGACCAGTACTTTAGTTCCATTTTCCAATCTCAGTTATTTTGCCTACAAAAGACAGAGAATGGGAAGTGTTGGTGCTTCTGTTTGTAAAGCCTGCAATTTCCATGTGGGCCACATCTGGGTTAGAAACCCGTCTCCACATCACACTAACTGGCATCAAGTTGGTTCCCTATCTTTTTCTCCTAAAAATATTACTTATGTTCTTAAACATAGGTGTTTAGGAATGAGTAAATAATATTCTCACTTTGCACATAGAAAGGGAAAGAAGTTATTTCATTTGCCCGAAGGAAAAACTATATGAATCATTTATATAGCACCGGCACACCTACCATATCCATTTTCCCTGGGGGCTTTTACTCCTAGATAGGAACATAGGGTTGTGTTCCCACTTCCAGGATGAAGAAATGATAACCCAAATGACTGGCCACGGTCTGACATCTAAATGATAGATCTGGAACAAAATGTTGGAACGAAGTTGTCCTGACCCCCTGGTTTAACATTCACCCCTCTACTCTAAGCTATAAACAAACAAACAAAAAAAAGTGTGACTGTAAGAGCTCTTTTATCAACTGCAACTTAGAGTCAAGGCAACGCATGGCACAAACATTTCAAACCATGCACAATGTTCATCCAAACCACAGGGGGAAACAGAACAGACTCCCGACCTTCACGGCTGGCCCAGGGCTTCTCCAAGTTCTTCATCCCACAAAAGGATTCTGTAAAATCTAACCGCATTTTATTCTTGATAACCAAGATTAAAGAGTTTTTTCAGGCTGCAAGTTTATAATTTCCACTGGCAAAAATAAAGCTACATTTCACCCTCCCACAATGCCCATGTAGTTGTGCAATAAATGAAAATTAAATATTGGTTAAGTAAATTCTCTCCCAGTAGTGCTGAGACTATTAGCCACCTTTCCTACTGAATAAAGATACATTGGATGCCACAAATTAACTTTAGAATCATCTGGCTATATGTAAGGCAGTGTTCCAAATATATATCTATCGAAGTATGTGAGACATACCCTTCTTATGGAACTCATAACTCAGGCAGGAAAAACACCATCTCCTTAAAAAGCTGCTTCATCACATGGCATGACCATCTGTACCCCTAGAGGCAGAGAGAGCCCTTGACTCAAGAAGAAAAAGCTCTTTTCTAAGCACTGATTCAGAGCTGGATTCTGTGCTAGGAATACTGCAAACATCCTCGGTTAATGAATTCTGCAACTACCTGGTGAGTGACTGTTGTTATTGCCCTTAACAGATAGGAAATCAAAATTCTGTGAATAAAAGAGACTTGAATGGGGATCTAAACCATTTAAAGGAAAATCTTTATAATTTACTGATCTACTAGGCATTGATTCAGCAATTCATGAATCGAGCAGCATCCAATCTAGCAGATAGGAAGAGCCCCGAAGAGCTGTACAAGAGGAGAGACTTTTATAGACCAAAGGGAGCAGGACAAGCAAGTTATACAGGGCATTAGCTGAACAGTTAAAGCAGGGTTGCTTTTCTTATAAGGAGCAAAGGGAAGTCTTAGAGCTGGGTCAGGTAACCTGTGCTGAGCAGGCAAGCGCTGATTGGTTAACCAAGGCCTTCCTTTTCCGGGAGAGCCAAGCAAAGAAACCTAGTTAAGTTTTGCTTGGCTAATGTGGGCTTATCATGAGTGACTTATCTTGGCTCTAATCTGCTTACTTTAACAAAACAATAATTAAGTTTTCTTTTCACTTCAGAGAGTGGGGAGAGGCTTGGATGTGACCTCCCGAGGTTGATCTTGTGTCCTGGGTGTACTTGCTTTTACATCAGAAACTCAAGCACTGAATTAGCCTGTCAGCACGGTCCTGAATCTGGGAAATGGGGCATTCTTTGTTTACTTTTTGTAATCAAGAGGGGCACTTAGCAGTGGCAGAATGCTTAAGAGAGCATTTCCCCAGACACACACACACACACACACACACACACACACACACACAGAGGCTTCAAAACAGCATCTCACAGGGCTCCACATTGGACAGCACAGGGGTGCCTGTCCCCGAGAAACCAGAACCACTAGCAGCCCTGTGTCCTCTGGTTGTACAGAAAGGGGACGCCCACCATCTCAGCTGAAGAACCAGTGTGGACTCAGCCCATTACATTTCTGCTTGATTCAGTGGATTGTATTTAGCAACTTTGCCATAAACCTGAAAAAGACAAGTCAAAAATCCAAGAATCATCTAATATTTATTAACATATGGGTGGGAGGAGGGAAGTTAAAATAGAAGATGCATGAAAACACTCAGCTTGATAAAACAGACAGATATGTAAGTCTACGAGGACAAAGTGTTTGAAATACTCAGTGTTTATGGTTGCCAAAGAATACTTCCTGTGACATTAGGAATTGTTCACATTTACACTCTCCAGTACAATAGATAACACCTCCATGCAACCACCGAGCACTTGACCAGAGCACAGAGAAACTGATTTTAAATGTGATTTCATTGGAAATTTAAACAGTTGCATGTGGATAGAGGATACTGGGCTGGACAGCACAATAATCTAGAACTCTTCTTCCATGAGGGAAAGCACACAGATGAGCTACTTAAGGCAGCTGTCTGGGGAGTCAGACTTGGAAAGCTGAGACTTTAAAAATTCTCAAGAGGATGGTGACAAAATAGTGAACGTCATGGAGACAAGGGCTGGTGGATGTAGTCAGAGCTCACGGAAAATGTCGAAGCAAAAGAAGAAGATGGGAGGTGGTCCTAATCATACTTTATAGAGAACAATAAGCAACGTGCTTTTCACCAACTTCTCTCATTTTAATCAGTTTTTAGATAGCAATTCTTTGCCTGGTTAAATCAGCCAGTCGGAAGCTGAGCTGGGCCTGCAGAGTTTATCTCCTGACTTTGAATTCAAATGGTTCACAGTCATTCTTTACCACCCTGAGAGAGAATGAAGACTAGACTGTTAAAGTTTCAAGTTAGGCAAAGGGGAGGCTTTTCTAACCACAGATGTTCTGGGGCTGCTGGCAGTAGAGCTACCAGACAGGGGAGGCTGCTCACTGCCTACTGCCCATGGGGACACCCACTGGCAGACCGCCCCAGGGGAGGTAGCTAATCCCTATGGACCTCTTTGGCTCTCTGCAGAAATAGGGCAAATCTACCTCAACAGCCAGTTTGATCTAAAATCTTTACAATAGTTCTTCTCAACTGGGATGGTTTTCCCACCCTTTCCAGGGGACAGTTTGCAAAGTTAGGAGCCAGTTTTGGATTTTATAACTGGGTGTTGGAGTCGTACTATTGGAATCTAGTGGGTAGAGGCCAGGGATGCTGCTAAACATCCTATAAGGCACAGCCCCCTTCCTCAAAGAATTAACGAGCCCCAAATGTCAATAATATCCAGGTTGAAAAACACTGGTCCGGAATGATGAGTGAATAAAATTTAAATTCCTATCATTGCATTCTTTGTTATGTGGAGTGCAGCAAGAACTCTCACTCCACCAAGAACGTGGGTGGCTTAAATGACCATGCACGTTCTTCCACCAACTCCTGTACCCTCTCTCACTATTTGAAGGGATGCTAAGAGGCCTGATATAGAGGATTCTATATTGTTATTTTTTTAAAGATTTATTTTACTATTTTTGACAGAGACAGAGAGAGACAGAGAGAAGGAGAGGGCCCAGAGCAGTCTCCATAATTGTATGTCATCAGTTTTCAACATGGTTTTGTTCCACACAGGTGGGCGGGGGCCATGCACATGGGAGCAGGACCAGGGGCCTCTGGCATGGGAAGCACACCCCCTTGAGCCAGGGGCCAAACGGAGTGGAGGGGGGCAAGAAGCAAACTGGGCAGGAAGGCAGGTGAGAAAAAACAATCTAGGTGATCTATGTATTTTATGATTCACAGGATCACATTAAACCCACGTCAGGTAAAGGCCTGTCTCCTTTCTCACAAAAGACCTGTTTTTTAAAGGTAAGATTTATAAATTGATTTATCTTACTAATAATTTCCAAGAATTTTAACTTTAATTTCAAACATAACATTTTCTTTAATAATCTGCATATCCCCTGTATCCTGACAACAGTTAATATTTAAATACACTATAGAGAGCTTTTATAACTCAAGCAAATTTGCTGGGCTTCTTTAAAGCAAAACAAGCAAACAAACAAAAAAAAGTGTCATGGAATATGAATACCACCTCAGTTAATCTACACTGTTCAGGACTTGAGTGGTTTAAGTTACACCATTTATCTAGCCTTACAGTTGCAAACCACAACATGACAAAATCATTGGTTATCTGGAAGTGGCTAAAATGAATCAGATGGAGTTTTCCCATAAAAGATACAAGTATTTATTCTCCAAATTCATCTTATATATACTAGGCTATACCTAACTGTGTGAATGCTTTTAGCACACGAGGAAAAAGACGGGAAACCTCACATTCTGAAATCAGGCCATAGAATCTCAAAAAAAAAAAAGAACTGAACTGGGGAACTCCCTCATGGAAGGCACACCCCAGTTCAGCATGTGGGTCCACATGGGCCGGGGCCAGGATTCAATCCTGAGTCCCCAGGGCTGCAAGGTAAGCACTTAACCCACTGAGCCATCTATGTTTCCCCTCTATTGTCATTGATTATAACAAGTCATGGCAACATCACAAGCCAGATACATGTACAAATCTCAGTCCACCACTTAGGCATGCAAGAAGTCATACTTGATTCCCCTCTTTATGTCAATTTAAATGGACATGGAGACCACATGTACAAACAACTCTTTCAAGATGGTTTTTAGTAAAAAGGAGTCAGGTAAATGGAACTGTAGCCCTAGGGGGACATCAGTTTAAGAAATATAAAGGATAATAATTAAAATTTTGAAAATCATAACTAAAAATTTATGTAAAAAAACATTTGTAAATAATTTTATTTTATTTATTAATTAATGAGGAAATTAGTAAGATGTTACCATGGTTTGAAGAAGAATTCAAATACCACACTTAGAATTCAAATACCACATTTAAAGTGGTAAATCAGGATTCCTGAAATGAATTTACAACTAGATGCAAAACTGGCTTTTTTTTTCACATGAAAGAAAGAACATTAATTATCTTTCCACAAGATTTTTGCATTTCTATGGATAAGTATTGTTTTCATTGCTATCAGTTACTAACAACTTATGGCGTTATAAAACAGCTGAAAAGCAACGAAAGGGGCAGAGCCACTGAGAACTGAACACCTAGGAAGGGTGTGTTTAGACAAGCCTTGTTTTCCATGGAAGACATTCAGTACACTTTTTCTATTTCACAGCATCTCACAATTTTCTCTACAGAACATTATGTGGTTGTCATTTATGGAGAGAGATTATGGCATATTCTATGCTGACAGGAATGATGGGGGAAATTTGGTGATTCAGAAGACAGAGGGGAGAATTGCAAGAACAAACCCCTGAATACGAGAGAAGGACATGACATCCAGGGGACAAGTGGCCAGGCTGGCCTTGGATGGGAGCAAGGAAGCATCACAAATGCCATAGGAAGGAAGAAACATGAGCCACACACATGCGGTCAGTAGATATGGTTGTGGGCAAGTGAGGTAATTCCCTTCTGTTGTCTATGTTCTCGGGAAAATAAGAAGTGAGGAAATAGACTGATGGGGGAGAAGGTGACAGAAATAGTGCCACAGTAAAAACTGTTACATGGTCATCCTTGTGAGGCTGAGAACAGATAGGGAGATATGGTGGGCGCTGGTAGAGGCCAACTGGGATTTATACAAACTACTTTCCAATGTGACCAGATTTATTGGCAGAGGGATAGACACATAGATTGATGGTACAGAACAGAGACCCCAGAAACAGACCTGCACAAATATGCCAAATTAATTTTTTACAGAGAAACAGAAGCAATTCAATGGAAGAAAGATACCCCTTTCAACAAATGGTCCTGCAGCTGCAAAATGTAAAGCTATAAAACTTAGGGAAAAACAGGATATTTTCAGAATTGAAGAACAGACAGAGTTCTTAGACTTGATACCAAGAATGATCTATTACAGGAAAATATAATAAATTGTACTTAAAAACTTTTGCTTTGGGGAAAGCCGGGACGGCTCAGCGGGTTGAGCGCTCGCTTTGAGGCCATGAGGACCGAGGATCGAATCCCGGCTCCGGCCCAGGCAGGACCCACGTGCTGAACTGGGGAGTTCCCACAGTTCGGTTCTCTAGCTGTCTCTGTCTCTGTCTCTCTCTCTATCTGTCAAAAAGTAAAATAGAAATAACTATGCACTGA
>PVKE010022901.1:0-25152 GCA_004027555.1 Craseonycteris thonglongyai
GGGAGGTGGGAAGCTCTCTTTAGCATGCCACAATCTCAAAAACCTGTAGATGGGCAAAGTCACTAAAGTTCACTTCATGAAAAATACAACACACCATGAAAAACAAGTATGATTGATTCCCTTAGAGCAAACTGTTTATCAGACACATTTTGCAAACTTTGACATAAATTGTTAAGTTGCCTTATCACTCAGACAATGTAAGCCTAGCATCTTTGTAGGAACTTCCCCAAAACTCTTTAACGACCTCTAAAAAGCTTTATCTTATCATGATCTGATTTGCTACTATAATAAATCATTTACAAATAGTTGAAAAGAAAACTGGTATGAGAAATATAGAGTTAGTTTTCAAATGTAAAAAGGCTTTAGCTCTTGCCTGGCTATTGTGCAATTGAGAAGGCATGAGAAAGCACTTAATAGGCTCAATATTAAAAGATTCAACAGAAATAAGATTGCGGCACCTATTCAGATCTAATTGGAGGCTAATTACACATTTGGTAAATCACACAAGCCCTTTCATTTTCTTCTTTCCTGCTTTCTGACTTTTATCACTTATGGTAGGGGTAAGGGTGAAAAATGAAATTTAAATTGTTCAATTTCTAGCATGTTTAATACTTAAAACTTAAAAATGATATTTGAAGGTCGTGGTATACAATTGGCATTCAGGTTACTAGTGTTATGTGATTTCATTTGATTCAATCAAATCGGTTAAATTAGTGTTTATTGAGCACCTATTTTGAACCAGACATTATGCTAGGTATTAGGACTGTGGCATGAGCAAAATATTTCTGATCTCAAGAGCTCTTAAATTCTAATAAAATACAACAATTCCACACATTGTGTTTTTCACCTTTAAATAATGAATGGCTGAAGTAAGTTTTAGGTCTTTCTAGTTTCTGTGTGGACACTGCTACTGCTGCTGATTTTGCTAAATCTTCTTGTTCATTTGCTTTTTCTCATTAGCTTTCCACTCTTCTACACACTATTCTCTGCCCTGAGAGAGTAAGTTTGGACTCCTTTGCTCTCTGGCTTTTGTCATGTCTGGTCAATGGGAAGTCCCTAAGGTAGATCAGAGAGAAGGAAGAGAGATGAAAATATGTGTTCTTTTGGCTCATTAATTTGCATGGATGATGTGGGCTGTGTGTGTCAATCTATGGAAGGTTCCTGGTTTTCTCAAGGTGGCTCTTTCTATGTGACTCTGTTAGGGTTCTGATACACAATCTCTCCTATACCCATGGGCAAGAAAGTGTATAGTAAGAACACCACTGTTACTAACCCCAGAGCACTGCACTATCCCTGGGGCTCCCTTATATTTTGCCCATTGTTTTTTAAACAGTCTTTTAGTAAACTGTCTTTAAATCCACCTAATTTGAGGGTGTCCTCTACTTTCTGCCAGGATCTTGGTTGATATACTGTATGTTTTTTTGTCAAGTGATTAAAATTGATTTTTGAAATCTTGAGAAGTCAATCAATGCAAGGTAGAAATTTTGAGAAGGTTTTGGAGGATATATCCTTTCTATATGAGTTTAGCCGTTTACTTTGGCATAGAAAAGGCATTTTATTTTTATTAATTGTTCAATTTATTGGAATAACATTGAATGGTAAAAATTACCTAGGTTTCGAGTGTACAATTCTACATTACATTGTCTATGCATTGCATTATGTGCTCACCACCGGAATCAGTTCTCTTTTTATCACCATATGGTTAATGCCTCCTGTCTCCTTCCCTATGCCCTCCCCCTTGCCCTCAGGTAACCACTAAACTATTGAAGATCCATGAATTTTTGTTTCTTTGTTACTTTCTTTCTTTGTTAAGATTTTTATTTTTTATTGTTTTTGACACAGAGAGAGAGGGAGAGACAGAGAGAAGGGGGAGGGCTCAGAGCAGTCTCCATAGTTGTACGTTATCAGTTTTCAACATAGTTACATTAGACACAGGTGGGTGGGGGCCACACAAGGCATAAACTGGGCTGGTAGCCTCCTGCATGGGAGGCACACTACAGCGAGATCCAAACCAGGGGCCACACCCCAATTCAGCATACGGGTCTCCATGGACTGAGGTTGGGATTCGATCCCTGGACCCCAGGGCTGCAAGACAAGTGCTTAACCTGCTGAACCATCCCGGCTTCCCCTTCTTTGTTACAATTTTATATTCCACATAGAAGTGAAGTTATGTGATTCTTGATTTTTTTCACTCGGACTTACCGGTATCTCACTTAATGGTATAATCTCAAGGTCCATTCGTTTTGTCGAGAATGGCAGTATTTCATCTTTTCTTATCACTGAGTAATATTCCATTGTGTACATGTACCACAACTTCTTTATCCAATCATCTATCAAAGGACACTTTGGTTGTTTCTACAACTTGGCCACTGTGAACAGTGCTGCAACAAACACTGGAGTATATATATTTTTGTGGACAAATAATTTCAAGTTTTGGGGGTAAGGTTGCTGGGTCATATGGTGACTGTATTTTTAACTTTTTTGAGGAATCTCTATACTGCCTTCCATAGTGGTTGTACCAATTTACATTCCCACCAGCAGTGCATGAGGGTTCCTTAGAAAAGACTTTCTAATGCTTAACTTAATGGAGCTGACAAGTGCAATATGATGAGAGAATGAGGAGCCATAGAGATTTGGCCAGGCTGAATTATGTTTCCCACAATTTCCTTTCCTGTACTATATGGGTTAAGATGGGCCACCAAAGACATTTTTGTTTGCATGACAGGTGGAAGGTGGGAGTGAAGCAGCTATCACATTGTCTTACATTCTCAACAGGGCAGGGCATGGTCACCAGGTAATTTTGCAGCCTATGCACATCATCACTCAGCCATTGCCTTACTTTATTGGTGTGGGAAATGGCTTGGCCTGCAACTACTCTAGCTTCTCTAGACTCTCCTTTAACTTTTCCAACTCTGGACCAAGTGATAAGCCCAATGACGAGGAAAACTAACTTCTGCAAGACATGATGATTATCAGGGTTGTAGGCATTGGGCACTGACATGATTTTTCATGCAGAGAAATTGCATGTGGTTTATAGTATATATGGATGAGTCCCAGCTTATTCTTGCTCTCCTCATGTTACACATACTTTCCTTTCTCAGCTTCTTGCCCCCAAGACTTCAAGCTTTAGTATAAAATATAAAGAAAACAGCATTAATGAAATTGTTTAGCTTGCTCTCATTATTGTGTAAAAAAAAGTCCCTGTAAGAAACTTATTTTTCTCTCTCTAGCTCATTGAAATCTATATTTATATATCAATCTATGTATATGTATATATTTTTAACCACTATATATATCCTAGTAGTTGTGCTTCTCAGACTGAATCACAACTTATGTACTGACCAAGGCTTTTAGTAGCTTAAACTTCAGGCATGTCCCCTTTCAATTGGATCTGGTCCTCATATTGCCAGCCAAGAACACATCAGATAAGACCAAACTTTGAATATCATACCCAAAGCAAAGAAGCCCTTCTTCCTAAAATAGTTCATTTGGCAAATTGACATAAAAATGGGTATATTTTTTTAAGTTGGGAAGTTATGTAAAAATATCTGAGAGGGGCTCAGGAATACACCTGTTGGCTTGATACTCCAGAACTCAGCCCTAGAGATGCCACAGAAGGAAGACAGAGGCTAATGGATCTCAGGGGAAAAAAACAAAACAAAAAACAAAAACTGTGAGAAACCCCTGGAAAAGCAAAAAGTGTTTAGATCCTGGGATCTATGTATGGGGAAGGTAAAGATGAGAATTCTAGAGTGGACAAAAACATGTGTAATAGTAAAGCAATAGGCTGAGTTTGTATTTATTACTCATCCCAAACCACCATGGGGCAGAAAAACATTAGTACTGTTGCAGCTTGATGCCAGCTGAAGTGATAGGGTGATGTCAGGGTGACAAAGAAGTCTGGCTGGCGTGGAGAGTGGAGGCCACAGGTGTAGCCATTATTCTCCTTCTGAACAATAAGCAACCACATAAGGTACACAAGCCCTATTGACAACCAAAACTGAAACTAAATTTTTTACATATGAAATGGAATTAATGGATCAAAGAGAACAAAAATTTAAAGTATAATAAATATCCTGAGGTAGGTAAGTTGAGATATTGATAACATAAAACAATTACAAGTTATACAGAGAAATCAATGTAAAGTTGGGGGAAAATATGGCAAACCAAAGAAGAACTCTATCAATAAGTAAAATGGTAGACATCTCAAAAACCTCAAAAACAAACAATCTCAAAGTTATCTCAGTATAAAAATTTATTTTATTGAATTCTAATAAATATTTAAAACATGTAGTTTAGCAAATTTTAAATTAATTTAATTGATTAATTATCTCAATAAATGAATTTACCTTAAAAACAAATTAGTGAATTAGAGAGACTGGCCAAACATTTTTCTCAGAAGACAAAAGGGAACCAAAAAGAAGGCATAAAAGAAAAGCAATAAGAGATAGAGGACAGAAGAATAAATATCAAGGTAAGGCTAACAGAAGACTCAGAAAAGGAGGTAAAATTAAATTGGAGAGAAAATATTTGATCAAATGAGAATTAACAAAAATAGAGATAAAACACACCTGATTTAAAAGACTAATTGATTGCCAAATAATGCTGAGGGAAATATCCTACACTTGGACATACTAATGTAATAGTAACTTTTAAGAGCTTTGAAGGAAAAAGTAAAATTTATAAACTGCCAGAAAGAAAGAGAAAATCAGTAGAAAGGAAGGAGAGTTTGATTGACCTCAGACTTCACTGGGGTGACAAAAACATGGTGAAGAAAATAAGAGATTTATTATAAACATTTATGTTCTGTATCTAATGGAGCATAGTCAGGTGCAGAAGAATCACGAAAGCTAGTTTACTGTCTTCTTTATTGTGGCTCTATGAGTGCAGAGTCTTGTCTTCTGCTAGAGTAAAGGATGTACATGGCAGCCATTCCCTATGCATTGGTTTCCCAACTCAATTCCTCTCATGGCCTGAGGGTTGTTGTTCAGAACCCCTTTATCTCCCAGCACCTAGGGCTTGCCTGGAACAAAGTCAGTATTTCAATAAATGTGTCCTAGTCTAGTAAACCATGAAATTTCTTCTCTACTGAGAATTTGATTAATTAAACTAACTCAACAAATTTATTCAGTAAACTATGGAAAGTGAGTAAACCAAACATGTTCCATCAAGAAATATTTACTATATAAAACACAAAGCACTAGGTTCTGTGGCAATGACAAAAGAGATGGATCACACCTCCTGGAAAAGAGGTGGGAGCTAAGCAGTTATGTACAAAAAAGTTAAGGTATAAAGCATCTTAAGTGTCAGTTACATGCATGAGGAGAAGTCTGATGCAAGAATTCAGAGGAAAGGGGCATCAATCTCATTTAACACAATAAAGAAAGGCTTCCTGGGAAGAATGGCAGTTAGTTTGGGGTTTTGAAGGAAGAATGAAATTTTAATAGGCAACCCACTGTCACTTGGATTCCACATGGAAAACATAGCAGAAGCACAGAAGAAAGTCTTCTGAAAACTGCAAAAAGCCAACTGTGGCTAGAATTGAGTGTTTATACAGGATAGTGGGAGATCAGCCTGGAGAGGCTGTCTAGAGTGTAGAGGACTTCAAAGACAAAGCAAGGAGCTGGACTAAATGAGTGGGGTATATAGAGCACCGTAATTCCATGAGGCAAGGAAGCGCATGGTGAAAACCAGATGACTGAATGGAGATTAATTTGGCACCAGTAAAAATGTACATATTGGTTGAAGAATAGTTACTAGAGTCAGACATATAATTGGACTAATCTGCATAGAGAAATAATTAGATCTCAAGGTAGAAAGACAGTAACAGACAATGAAAGGCCAAATGGGATGGCGAATACTTGGCAATTTGGTTAGGTATGTGTTTGGAAAAAATAAAAAAGAAAGATACTGAAGGATGTCTAAAAACACATGTGTAGCTTGTGGGGTATGAGGTATCAATGTCTAATTTTGGCTTCGGTGGATTGAGAAAGTATTATATATATTTTTATAAATATACATACATAAATATAATATGTATATATGTGTACATATAAAGATGTATTTTCTGTTCAACAATGAAAGTGTAATCTTTCATGAAAATCTGTTCTTTACAACTTTTCAACCAAAACAGTATTTCCCCTAAATATCCAGATATTATGATTTCTGCCTTTCTCCTATTGGCAGATAATGACTAAAATAGCCAATCCAGTTGTATTCTTTTTGGGTTAATTGCTTTTTGGGGGGATGAGGGGGGTTTAATTACCTTTAATAAAATTTAGTGTAACATTTTAAAAGAATAAAGGCAACCAAAACTAGCCTTGAGTTTCCAATTTTTCTCAGGCATTTAGATTTGTGTAACCTAATAAACCCAAGAGGGTAAACAATCTTGTTTTGCAAGTGAAAAATTTACAGTGAGCAATGCAAAGTAAATTTACTTCAATTTAATATGGATAATCGTAGGCAGGTCTAGTCTTTATATTTTATAGCTCTCCCTAATTCCACCTCTTCCTACTGCAGACAGTACAGACGTAAAACATTTCATCACAGTGTTTAGGGCTTTACTTTTTTCTTAAAAAAAATAAGAAAAGGTAAAAAACTTCTTTTCGAATGGCATGTACTCTCCAAATTTCCAGTTATAGTATTTACAATGAATGATATTTTTTATGCTAGGGATACAAAAGTGCACTGATGTGACTAATTGAGAATAACTTGAGTAACACACAATACAGGAAGTACTACTAGAAACACGGAGCTACATGGTCTCCAGGCCTCATTTTAAAGATATGTTTCTGATAAAATGAACGTTTTACTACTATTTTCTATACTGCATTTAAATCACATCACTTCCCTTTAACGAACAAACATTATTAACCTCCACATTTAAGGTACACAGGGTGGAGTGGGGTCCAGAGAACCTACAGTGCATCACTAACTACCCTGGTAATCAAAAGTTAATGGACTCTGAAACTGATACAATTTCTATATTGCAGCTTATAAAAATCAGAGCTATATTTTATTTTTGACCTGTATCATTCACATACAAGAATACTGAAGGATTTAGGGCATCTTGCTGCATTTCACCTATATAACTTTGCTTTATTTATTATTCTGAATGATATTTTTTGTGGTAAAATACACAATGCTGTCTTAACCATTTTTAAGTGTACAGTTTAGTAGCATTCAGTGCATTCACAATGTTGTGCAACCAATTCCAGAACTCTTTTTATCTTGCAAAATAAAGTTCTATAACCATTACAACTCTCTATTTCACCCTCCCAACAGCCGCTGGCAAGCTGTTCTACTTTCTGTCTCTATGAATTTCACTACTCTAGGTAAACTTCATATAAATAAAATCATACAATGTAATCTTTTTGTAATGGCTTATTTTACTTAACGTAATGTCCTCAAGGCTCAACTCTAGTGTAGCATGAGTCAGAATTTCCCTTCTTTTTAAAGCAGGATAATATTCAATTTCTGTATATACTATATCTTGTTTATCCATTCATCTAAGTATGGACACTTAAATGCTTCCCCTTTTTTGGGGGGTGGGGGCTACTGTGAACAACTGTTATGAACATGGGTGGGCAAATATCTGATTGAATTCCTGCGTTCACTTATTTTGGATGTATGCACAGAAGTGGAATTGCTAGATCATATGGTAATTCTATTGTGAATATTTTGAGGAACTGTTATACTGTTTTCCATAGAAGCTGCCCCATTTTAAGATCTCATCAGCAGTGCACAAGAGTTACAATTTTTCCACATTCTCAACAACAGTTATTTTCTGTTTTCTCTGTCTTTTTTATAGTGACCATCCTAATAGGCATGAGGTAGTGGCTTTGATGTGTATTTCTCTGATTGGTGATTGTTAGGCACCCTTTTGTGTGCTTATTAGCCTTCATGATACTTTTTGACTTGTTGACCAGAACAAAGACAAGGATGAAAATTTCCTAAATTTTTCATGACTTTGGAGTGGCAGTCACCAAACATTTATTAAATATGTCCTCTAGACAAGGATCCGAGCTAGAGCTAGAGATTTAGCAAATAAATAAAGTAGAGGAACTTAAGAGGAGTCTCTGCAGGAATCGAGTGGAGAAGATGGGACATGTGTTTAAAATGGCAGACTCTCCTGAGACCTCAGGTTCCTTGAGAAGAAAAATAAATGCTCTACAATTTCTAACATGAAACATCTTATGCTGTGTTTTTAATAAATATTTTTAACAGGTGAACAAACTCATTCTTTATCTATGTGTTCTTCAAAAAAAATAAAAAATAAAAATTCCAGAGCAAATGTTTTATGCTTTTCCAAGCCATGAAGCTTCAACACGGATCAACATAACACTACACTCTTGTAAGTCTTCTGAAAACAGTTGCCTTTGAAGAGGTGTGAATTTCCCTTACTTTCCCTAAAAGGGTGTTAACTTCAAAAGGCGACCTGGTGAGTGTTAAAAAATTAACACATTTAAGTCAGTAGCCAAAACATCACCCCCAATATGTGAACCTGAAATTGAACTGGTAGACTGAGCTGACTCTGGTTTGGAGGCCAAAGAAGTCATCTTTCAGTGCCAATCTGAGCCAACGAAACTTTGCTCTTCTCTTGGATTGGGGAGAAGGAAGGATTTGGAGGATGGTGATGGCTAGCAAGGCATAAAACCAGGAGGCAGCTAGTTATAAATTCTTCTCGACCTCTAACCCCTTAAACCTGCTTTAAAAGCTACTTTACTGCAGAGAATGTGCACTTTAGCTGGCTGTCATCAAAAGAAACCTCTTTTTATTAACGGAGGAATTGTTTGTTTGTGGAGAAAATTGACTGAAATATCTTTGCTGGGACCCTCGCTTCCCTTCCCTCCTTGGTTCTCATCTAGTCAGGACACAAACATAAACTTTTTTTTTTTCTTTAGCTCCCTGTCACTTTGGGCAGCCTCCACCAATAAGTTACCTGACCCCTTTTTTCTCTCTCTGCAGTCCTTGTTTAGAAATAAGCTTAACTACTAGATTCTGGTCAACAGAAGTGTAGCAAATGCAGAAGCACTGCTGTTGGGCTCCACATCAGAGACTTCTAATGCTGAAAAGAACCCACGGACAGCACTTGGATCCCGCCTTCTGCTTCTGGGCCTGCTTGCACTCAGCTGATGCCATTACAAACCCTTTTAGGACACACAGAGACAAGACATCACAGTATGGTTGTGAAATGCTAGGAAACATCAGGAGTAGAAAAAGAAAACTGGTGTGTAACAGAAATACTGAAATAAAAATAGAGGTTTCTGAAAGAATTAGAGATCAAGAGGCCATGACCCGGGCTATAATTTTGCCAAAGCTCTAAAGCAGTAGGTAGCGTATGAGTATTTCTGAAAGGCAAAGAGATGCTTGTTGAGTAGTTGGTCTTCTCAGTCATTGCTACAGAACTCTGGCAGCCGCACTCATTGATCCCAACCTAGGCCTATAGTGCACTGTTTGCTTTATGTCGGAGACACATTTCTAAAAGCTATCCATACTCATCCACCAGGTGTTCATTCTTTCATTCAGCAGAGATTTATTAACTACTAATGACATGTCAGGCACTTTGCTAGGTGCCAAGGATAGAAGATGAACATGACCTAGTCACTGGTCTCAGTCTAGTAGGGAAAGACACATGTAAACACAAATTACAATGCAACAAAAGGAGTGTGTTAGAGAGAAGCAAACAGAGGAAGAGAGAGCATCTATCTCTTGGCAAGTCAGTGTGAAGCTTTATGAGCTTTTCCCTCATTTTATTATCTGTCTCCTGATGTCTGTGTCTAAATTAACATTCTTATTGGCCCAGAAGATTCTTACAGTCTCCACCTCTTCTGCCCTGGGTTTGGAGCCCAGGAGAGGACAACAGAGGAATATGCACTTTTTTATATTTAATTGTTAATATCTATTAATATTTATTGAGGTCTTCCAACATGCTAGGCACTTTTCTAATCATTATACATGAATTATGCTACTGCTGTAGCATGAGTAGTAGGCAAACATCTGTCACTCACATCATTAAAAGATAAAGAAATACTTGTCCCTTATAAGAAATAAAGTTGCCATTAATCTTAATTATATTCTAAGTTGTTGTTTTTTTTAAAGATATTATTTTATTATTTTATTAATTAATTAATTTATTTATTTATTGTTTTTGACAGAGAGAGAGAGATTGAGAGAGAGAACTGAACTGGGAGAACTTCCCAGTTCAGCATATGGGTCCACACGGGCCTGGGTCGGGATTCGATTCTCCATCCCTGGGGCTTCAAAGTGAGCGCTTAACCCACTGAGGCATCCCGGCTTCCCTATATTCTAAGTTTTAATACTATATTCAAATATGTAATAAGATGGCTGAGACATATTTAGGTTGGTGGTGAATAAGAAAAAAAGCTCTCTGAAGTTTATTCTGAAGCATGGGACATCTAAGACTTAAAGTTTCCTTGTAGTTCCAGGAAAAAAAAAAAAGAAGAAGAAGAATATACAAGGCATTTAGCCATTAAACTGATTCATCACTTACTTGACAAAAGAAAACTCAACCTTGTAAATATGTATAAGAACATAGTTAAGTGTTTAAATGAAAGAAGATCAATGAAATGTGCATGTCTATAAATCTAATTAAATATAGTTGCCATAATTACCTGTATTGTACTGGAGATCATTGAGATCTAAGTGTTTATGTCTGCGTATTTACAGTTATAAGGTTACATAAGAAAGCAAAAGTAGGGAAAGCCGGGATGGCTCAGCGGGTTAAGCGCTCGCTTTGAAGCCCCGAGGACCGAGGATCGAATCTCGGCTCCGGCCCAGGTGGACCCACATGCTGTACTGGGGTGTGCTTCCCGAATGTGGTGAGGCCCCCAGTTCAGTTAAAAAAAAAAGAAAGCAAAAGTTGACATAATATAAAAATAATTCTCTAATGTACTGAGCACTTGCAATGAATTCTCATACAACATCCTTATTAAGCTTGGTTCAGGATACAAGGTATGTCTCTTCCAGACAAGCCAAAGCTTCCATTGGTCAGCATTTTACTGTCCAATGTTGTACCACAGAAAGCAAATGAAACCAATACAATATGGAGTGAATCAGAAAATCTTGAAAAAATAAATTTGATGACAGTGATGTGGCATAACTCTCCAAATGACCAGCAAAACTAATGACAAATGAGAATTTTGTAGCAAGAAAATAGTTAACAATTAAAAAAGAGAAATGGGCAAGAAGAGCAAATGGAATTTCAAATGAGAATAATTTTAGTAAGTAAGGATTAATAGAAGTGTCTAGGAAATTCAACATATCTGAATATTGCAAATACTTAGTTTTTATGATTACATAGTAGGTCAAATTTGAAATAAAGTTTGTCCATTAGGCTATCATAAAAGTTGTTGGAAAAATATTACTCCAAAAGTTAACATATGATTCATTGTTTGATCATATTAAGAATTAAAGCTAGTTGAAAATGTAATTAAAACTGTTATTATATAGTACAGTTATTTTCATACATTTTAGATTCTTTTCCAATATAAAATCACAATACAATTTTTTTCTCACAACTTATTTTTCATTGCCTATGAAAATTTGGTCTCCATTGAAAGTAGATTCACTTTAAATGGCTTCCTCTTATACAAGTAACCCTTGAATGGAAAGACTGTACAATTCCTCCTGTGGCACTAAAATATCATTTATTTTTGTTTGTCTCCCACTCTAGACGTTGAGTCCCCAGAAGTCGTGGACAGTGAGTGACATAAGCAGTCACTTAAATAGCACTGCACAGTACCATCTACAGCTTCTGTAGTACACAGATTTAGTCAAAACCCAACTGCTTTAACTTAAAAAAATATATTAGTAGAAATAAGAACAGGTGATATAAGAAGCAGACTCATAAAATTTTATGGCTGAAAGGGATCTTAATGTCATCTAGTGTCCATCCCCCTCATTTTATAGTTGAGGATACTGAAGAGTCAAGAAGTTGATAACTTATTCAGTGTCATGCTGCTAGTTTGTGGCCAACTAGGTCTCTGGACTCTTGTCTAGACCCTCCTTCTCAGTGGCATTTCCACAATCCCAGTGCGCGATGGGCAGTGTAACTGAAGTAAATGTTGTTTAAGGACCTAGCAGGCACTAGCTGCTGGCTAGTCAGCAGAGGTCTCTGCAATTTGCAGGGACCATATTGCACAGTGGTGACAAAGCCAGGCTCTGGAGCCAGGCTGCCCGGGTTTGAGTGAGGCTCGACCACTTCCTAGCTGAGTAACCTTGGGTAGCTATAATACCTAAGCTCTCTGTGTTTTAATTTCCTTAATATTTTCTGAATGCCTACTGTGTTCCAGAAGATAATAATAACCTCTACTTAAGAGGGTCTATATTTAGTTAACATTTATGGAAATTACTTAAAATATGGCCTAGCGGGGGCTCATAGTAATTGCTCAGTCATTCCACTGTGAAAGAGTAAAAAGTCAGCAAGTCAATACAATGTATAAGGGATCAGAGGTTGAGCTGTGAGAGCTGTATTGGAAAACCACATGCATCAACCAACTAACTGACTAACTGGTAGCCTGAGAGCTGGCTAGATAATGTTAGAGGCACCTAGGTATCACACACTCATTCTTCTATGGGATTTGCTTTTGTGTTATTTATCTACTGAAGTTGAAGATTCAGTAAATCTACAGTTTCTTCATGGTCTTCTTCAATTCTTAACTCTTCATTTCCTTTGTAAAGGCTTGAGTTAAAAATTAATTCAGATATTGTTAAGATGCCAGAAATGGGGATACCGGGATAGCTCAGCAATTGAGTGCTTGCCTTTCAATCACAAGGTCCTGGGTTTGATTCTTGACTCCAGCCCGTGTAAACTCATGTGGTGAACTGCATCGCAACTGGTAACTTCTGGGATAACTCCATGTCTAGGGTTCTTGCCTCCCGTGAGGGAGGCCCCTGGTTTGGTTCCTACCCTACGCAGTCCCACATCCACCTGTGTGAAATAAACATGTCACAAGTAATGATGTGCAGCTATGAAGACTGCTCTGGGGCCTCTCTCTCTCTCTCTCTCTCTCACTCTCTCTCTCTCTCTCTCTCTCTCTCTCTCTCACCTTTTCTCAAAAACCAAATAAATAAAAATCATTTTAAAAACGCCAGAGCAGGGTGAACTCAGTTGTGTTCACTAGTCTGGTTTTCTGATAGGGAGCAGCTTATATTCGACAGACCAGATAAATGAAGTCATAATGAACTGAAGATCTGACCAGAAGCAGTGCTGTTTGTCTGACCCAGGTAAACCATCACTTTTAAAATATACCCTATTGGGGAAGCCGGGATGGCTCAGTGGGTTAAGCGCTCACTTTGCAGCACTGGGGACCCAGGATCGAATCCCGGCCCCGGCCCATGCGGACCCATGTGCTGAACTGGGGAGTGCCCTCGGTTCAGTTCTCTCTGTCTCTGTATCTCTCTCTATCTCTCTATGTCAAAAACCAATTAAAAATAAAAAATAATAAAATATACCCTATGCACAGTGGTATATATGCACACAGACCAACAGAGCAGTTTGGATTATCGACTTCATGCTGCAGACAGATTGAAGTTCATGCATGCCACATTTATTCACATTTTTTTCTCAATAAGGTACCAGTCACAGATAAAATGTATTAAAGTCCAGTAGAAGTATATAACTTCCTATTTTAATAAAAACATTTGTTATACAAATCTAGCCTAATTCCTTTGAAGTTCAGATCTCATGCTAATTTGTATAATGATTGTATTTTTGAACTTTCCTGAAGAGTAAATTCTTCAACCTTGCTTAAAATTCCCTTCAAGTTCTCACAAGAAGAAATGCCAGGCAACAGCTAAGTTACAAAATGGGAATCCAAAGAAAACAGGCAATCTTACAAATATGTCTCCATTTCCTCCATCCTAGTCCATTAGATTAGGTAATGTTAATATTATTTTATTCTCCTTTAAAAGATGCAGAGATAATATCCAAACTATTATAAGGCCAAGTCCTCCATAGGGTTTGGGGTGGGAGAGTGTACTCATTCCAGAAGGCTCCTTTTAGAGGATTCTCGAGGCTTGTGAAATGCTCCTTCTGAAAGGTAGAAAATGGAAGAAGCAAAAGGCTACAATTGAACATCCAATGCAAATGGAATTAAACTGTGAATAGCTCCAGGTAACAAGAAAAATCCAGTTAAGCTTTTGTTTTTCTGTAAATATATCAATCATTCTTTCAATATTTATTGAAGGGCAATAAAGGATGGGGTTAACAGCTTGGGCTTTGGAGTTAGATACACATGGAGTTAAGCCCTGGTTTTGCCACTTATCAACCATGAGATCTCGAGTAAATTGTAAGCTCTCTGAACGTGTTTTATTGATTGTGATACACCCCACCTCATACTGTTGTGAGGATTAAATCAGATAATGCATATGATGTATCTTGCATTTTTTTGACACCGTTAAGCATTCATTTACTATATGCATACTGAGTGATTACTATATGCAAACAATTAATGAAGCAAAGTCCCCAGTATCTTAGAGGTATGTTTTAGTTGAAAGATCAGAAATTGACAAAATCATACACAAAATATTATATATATCTCGTGGCCCAAAAGGAAATTTAAACAATGTAAAGAAACAGAAAGGGATAGCAGTGGGTAAGAGTGCTACTTTATATTATATAAGGTGTTCAGGGAAAGCCCCTATGACAGCATGACATTTAACCAGGATCTAAAGGAAGTAGGGTGATAAGCCCTACGGACATGGAGGAGTACAGGGTTTCAGGCAGGAAACATGGCAAAGGCCCCAAGACAGAAGCAAGCTGGAATAACCACAAGGAAGTGAATATAGGGGTAGCAGAGGGAGATCTAAAAGGAGCTGGGGCAACTACAAGGCGATCATTGCAGGTTGAGCAGCTGGACTTTGATATTAAGTGAGGCAGAAGTCATGGGACGGTTCTGAGCAAGGGGTGACACGACAGGTTTTAAAAGGATACTTGGTCTCTGAGTAGAGAATAATGTACATTTGGAAAGCAAGTGTGCAAAGAGACCCATTAGGAAGGTTTTTAATAATCAAAGCAGGGCATGATGGAGGCTTAGACTGAGGGTGAAAAGGAAGAAGTAGTGCAAAATGGTCAGTCTAGTATTTTGGAGGTAGATCTACAAGGATTCACTGTTGACTTTAATGTGTGGTATGTGAGGAAGAAAGAGGTCAATAATGATGACAAAAGTTTGTAGTCTGAGTATGAAAAATGTAGGGGCTGCTTCCTTAGATATGAACAAGTCTTGAGTGTGAAGTGCTATTGCTGACACTATACTTTACTTCAGTCAGCACCCTTTCAATGGCTTCTTCCTTATTTTCTTTGGAGTAGAAACTATAAAAACACTCCAATTCCCAACGTCCAGGTGGGAGAGTTCTGGCTAGTAAGATGCAGGTAATTGTGCCTGGGTTACCTCATGGGGAAAAAAAGGAAAAGAAAACAAAGCCTAACCTCATTAGAAGAATGCTTTTTTTCCTCTGTCCTTTTTGGCCTTTCCACCTTCTTCCTGGAATGCAGAAAGGAGACTTATGTTGCAGCAACCATCCATAATGATGAGAAACAAATAAGAACCATAAAGATGGTGGTGCTGGAAAATAGAAGTCCAGTGGGTTTTTGATGTTACCACAGAGCAAAGATATCCGACCTGGACCAAGTGACATAAATATGCCTGTTATGTCAATTAAGCTTTCTGTTATTCTAAACAGAATGCACTTGTAAATGATACAATGTATATTGAATATCTAAATGACCTATAATCTAGAGATCGAAGAAGAGATTAGGTTTGAAAGTATATGCCAGGATATTGTCAGCATGTAGATAGTATTCAAAGCTTCAGGGCTGACAGGATAAGTTCACAAGGAGAGCAAGTACAGAGAATGAAGGGAAGAGCTCTGAGGGATGAGCCTGTAGCATTCTGGAATCAGAGGTCAGGAAGAGAAGAGTGCCAAAAGAGGAGATCAAGAAGGCATGGTCACTGAAAGAGAAGACAACACATGTGTCCTAGCAGCCACTTGAAGAATGTCTTTCAAATGGTGAGTAATCAGCTATGTCAGATGTTAATGAGAGATAAGTAAAATACAATAGTGGAATTGGAAATATGGAGCTAATCGGTGACTCTGACAAAAGCATTTTCAATTCAAATACAAGAGCTAGAATTCTTACTATGTACTTATTATGCCGAGACTCTAATGGGATCTATGCCTATCAGAAACAATCCAGCACAATATCTCCCTTTTTATTAAAACAAAGAACCAAACAAACAAACAAACAGATACTAAACAAACAAAAAAACAGTTTTCATTGAGGAACTTCAATATGCAAGGGAGGAGATGACTATCCTTTTTTCCAAGGAATAACATTCTCATACACTTTATATCTGGTTATGAACCTTGAAAGAGATGCATGGAAGATAATGGGGCGGGGGGGGGTGGGTTAGGAAGAAGGTGCAATTGAGAGAAAGCGATATGAGTTTCAGTACTTCTCCTTCGTTTCTAACTACATCTTAACCTGAATGGGTCATTCATCCAATCTGGTCTCATTTCTCTCATCTCTATAGTATTATAGATTAGACTTCACATTAAGATTCCATTCCTATTATATTCTTCTATATTTCTAGAGTAAAATATGGATGTTTTCAAATTTATAGTACCCCCCCAAAACACCTAACATGTCATGGGCACTCAAAAAAATATGGACTTAATGAAAACTGGATATATGAGGTCTGACAGTTAAGTTTATGAACTTACCACCATGCACTTACATTGGCAGCACTGTACAAACTACTCGGTATGGTTTCATAACCTTGGTATATCAGTGTCTGACAGCTATGTTTGAGTCAACATATAGTAATGTCTTGCTCAGTGACATTCATTACTGTCATTGCATGTTTTTGTGTGAGTCATGAGAATGTTGGAGCTTGAGTTTGCCAAGACCTTTTGGAGAGGCAAGATGATGTTTTGGGCCATGTTATCACTGGTGATAAAACATGGGTGTACCGGTATAACCCTGAAACAAAGTGTCAAAGTGTGCAATGGAAGTCAGCCAATTCTTCAAAAATGTCAGTCAGTCCAATTGAAGAGTCAAAATAAGGTAATTCTGGGATAGCTGAGCACATAGAGCACTTGCATCGAAACTGCGAGGTCCAGGGATCAAATCTAGACCCCAGCCCGTGTAAATCCATATGCTGAACTGTGGTGCAACTGGTAATCACTGGGATGGCTTGGTGGTGAAGGCTCTCACCCTCAGTTTGGTTCCTGCCCTGTACAGCCCCACATCCACCTATGTGGAATCAAACAATGTCACAACTAATGATGTACAACTATGGTGACTATTCTGGACCCTCCCTACTTTTCTCTCTCTTTCCATCTCTCAAACAATAAAATAAATCATAAAATAAAGTTAAAATGATTTTTGCTAAACTTTTTGGATATCAGAGGGGTTGCTCATTATGAATCTGTACCAACTAGACAAATAGTCAACCAAGTTGACTATTTGGAAGTGATCAAAAGGCTGCATGAAAAATTTAGACAAAAATGACCTGAACTTTTCACCACAAACTCATGGCTCTTGCATCACACAATGCACCAGCTCACATGGCACTGTCTGTGAGGGAGTTTGAGCCAGTAAAAAATAACTATTGGAACACCCTCCATACTCACCTTATCTGGCCCACAATGACCTTTTTCTTCACCCAAAGACAAAGAAAATACTAAAAGAAAGATATTTTGATGACATTCAGTACATCAAGGGTAATATGATGATGGCTCTGATGGTCATTCCAGAAAAAGAGTTCCAAAATTGCTTTGAAGGGTGGACTAGGTGACAGTGCATAGCTTCCTAAGAGGAGTACTTTGAAGGTGACTGTAATAATATTCAGCAATGAGGTTAGGTATGTAGAACTTTTTCTGGGATGAGTTCATGAACTTAATTGTCAGACCTTGCATATTACATATATGATATATGATGTATGGTATATGATATGAACATATCTGTATCTATATCTATCTATATCTATATAAACATTGACACAAGGCTAGGCGATTTACCCAGTGAAAGCTGGCAAGTAACGGAATCAAGCGCTAGGTCTTCCAATTCCAAGGTTAGTGATAAATACTGTCTGAATTTTAAGATTTAAAATATTTAATCTTTCTGTTCACAAAAACTCCCCGTTCCTTCTCTTTTTGCAAATGTACAATTATATGGATTCTAGCCAAGTAAAATAGTCAAGTCTCTTTGACTAATTAGTCTGGACTTCAGAGACCTGCAAGAGATATGTACACCTTACATGTATTGAGTCAACTGATTCAGATACTACAGCAGTGTTTAACATAATCCAGAGCATTTCTTTTGTTAAAAGGCAAGAACAGAGTCATTCAAAGAGTTGAGCAAAGCGTTTTATTTTTGGAAGGTTTATTTGTTTGATTTTGCAAAGTATAAGTGACCCAAATTCCCACACAAGCAGAAGCACAGTTAAGTGGCATGGTTCTGTCTTGAGTACGCAAATATCACAACCCAGTCTTATGTGCTTGAGAGATAACGTCATGCTGAAAACTAAGACCATCTCATGAAATCATGTCATGAAATGTGGCTTGAGAGAGCAGCTTTTTGTGTGTTACAATTTGATATATTTTCACATCAAAACTCAAATGGTCAGGCAAGATGTTTCAATTAATGCAAAATTTAAATACTGCAGACAAATCTACAAGGTATTTACTTTGGAGAAAAAGCAGAGGTGGAGGGGGAGTGTCTTAAATACTGTCTCCTTATAACAGCCTTGATTTTATGTTACATGTCTACGGAACCAAATGCCTCAGCTTTTTCATTTAGAGTTTTGAATTTAATCTGATACCAGTTTGGATATAATAATGATGCATTTATTGTTAATTTCCTTAAAGCCTTGCTATCTAACAATGTAGACCATTATCGCCCCAAATACCTCTGTGTTTGTAGGGATTTCTAAATTCTACAGTGCACAGAAGCTGACTCTAAAGCGAGGCTGAAGAAGAATATCTGAGAAACAAGAATATATTTCCTTAGGAATTAGCTGGTCTTTTTTCCTCTCTCTGCAGACGTGTTTTCCAGAAGATGAGAAGGACACGTGACAGGACTTTATTGGTTCATAAATTAACTTGGTAGATTTACAATCATTACTTGGAATGCCAGGAACTCTTTTGAGGAACTTATTTTCAAGAGAGAAAAAAACATGTTTAACTCAGAATATGAAATTGGCACCTCAATCTACCTAGAAGAAAGTAGGTTAGTTTATTTTTCACCTATGGTCCTAATTCCATTTGCCTCCACAGTTATTTTTGGTGAAAGGGAATATTTAAACAGATCTTCACGATTACATTTTCTTTCCAGTATAAATGAATAAACAATAACATCATTAGCCACGTGATCGTGAGATGTAATTTGTCAAACATTGTTTTTATTAAAAGACTACAACGAAGTGGAGAAGGTCAAATGAGCACAATGCACGAATCTAAAATATCCATTATTTCCTGCTAACCTATAAGTTGAATCCAGTAGTTAAGAAAGATATAGGTTAATATCTGTGTGACCTTCCCTCCTTACTCCCATCCAAAGACATAAATAAGCCAACTTTTGGAGGTAAATGGCCCATCCTGTGTCGATCTTTGGATTCAAATTCATGAAGAGGTATTTTCCTGAGGGTGAAAGTGAATGAAATTTTACATTGACAAGTGATGGAAAGAAATTCCTACCTACATCAATTGGATCGAAACTCCCTATCGATCTTTTTTCATCCACAGACAGAAAAGAGTTACACAGAGGCTTCCAGCCCTCTCAGAAGAATGGATGCTGTAGGACAAATATTTCAGTTCAGAGCCTTATATTCTGTGGGAAAATGTAGGCTACTAAAGATGGAATTGCCCATTGGGCCAAAGCAAATTTGAGGCCCACATTTTGCTGTGGTTCAGGCAGGCAAATAAAACAATTTTTTTTTCAAGTCAAATGGGGCTAATTAGAGGAGGCAGAGAGTAAGTAAAATAGCTTCTTGTTCAGAAGCATCCACATATTTTTCTGAGATGAAGAGCAAATATTTTGTTTAAATAGCAAGCAATTTTCTATAAAAGTGCTACTGCTTGGAAATGCTCTTTATGATTTATTGCTGCCTTTTAACCTGAAAAAATATGAAAACTGAGGAGCCCTTGTTGGATCTTTATTATACATAAGCCCCAATAGCCGTAATATTATAACTGGTGTGGCCACATTCAATATTTTTCTTTCATGAATGCAGCATGGACTTATTAACAGAGACCAGAAAATAAAAATAGAGGAGACCTTCTAGGCTTGGAGATACTATAGCAGTAGGAAGGAAGGCAGGTAACTTTCAGAAGAAGCTGGGGTGAGGCTATGCAGAGAATCTCTCCACACTTGCCCCTTTTCTACCAGATAGAGCCCTTTCTCTGCCCGTGGATCCATGTCATCGTTCAGCTGTTTCTTCTGGCAAAGCCAAAATCCAGAACAGAATCTCAGTGAAAAAGAAACCAATAAATTTGATCTTTTTTTGAGCAACTTGCCATTAGTTCTATTCTCCTTGCTTATTAAAATTCTTTATTTATTTCACTAAGAGATTTCTGCTGACAAGTCCATCCATTTACCACTAGCCTAGGTAAAATGATAATAAACAAAGTGTCAAAAAATGTATTCATGCTACCTTCCCTATTTCCACCCCCTCTCCTTTTCATCAAGTTGGTATATTAAAGAACCATGGGAGATAAAAAAAAATAAAAAGAGTTTAAAACTGATACCTTGGTGAAGGCTTTTAATTTAGCTAGTTATTTACATTTTATAACAATATTTATGAATCATATTTATAATGATGTACACACACACACACACACACACACACACACACACACTACACCACAAGTTGGGATAGTCAGAGAGGCCCCATGTCTTTGAGATTCTATGGCTCATGTTCCTGATCTGATTTGGCTAATAATCATGTCTCCAGGGTAGATGGAGGTGTACTGGGGGAGAGGAAATTTTCCATTTTATATTTATGGAGGATTCCCAGAGGAATTCTTCATTTCAAAGTATCTTTCAAGTCCTTTGGGTGAGAGGCAAGCACTGAACAGTTCTATCTTGCACATAACTCCAATGGAGACACCTATAATACAAAACAGAGAACCCCCGAGGGCACCGTTATACATTTATTATAAAGCAAAGATTAAAACAATTTTATGGAAATTAAAGATAATATGGAACATTTGTCTCTCTCACAGTCAAAGAATAACATGAAGCACTTCAACAAACAGCTCCAGGCGGTTTCAAGCACGGTGATGGAATGGCTGGGACTGAGGACGCGTAGTGTGCTGCACACAGTGAGGTGTGGGCTTTTCACCAAGGCCTGTGGCTGGCTCTTGGCAACTGTGCTCAGGTGAAAAATGATCTGCCTGCAAAATCAGAACAATGGGCCAGTCCAGGGGTACTTAGGTGGTTTGCCCTCCTGAAATCTATCTCAGCAGGACACGATGCAAACAACAGGGTGGGGAGTTGGAGGGGTGCCCTGGAGAGCTTTTCACAGTTTCTCTGTTTTGGGGGGAGTGAGGGAGAGTGGGAGTGTGTGTGTGTGTATGTGTGTGGTGTGGTTTGTTCTGTTTCTACCTGCTCAATAGAAAAAGAATCTTCAAAAGCCCCTCAAATTTTCAAAACCTCCAACCTGGTAGCATTTCCATTTTATATATGATAGAATTCTGTTACCAAAAAAAGTAGTTGTTTGAGGAGAGTAAAATCTGTCTTGAGCAAGAGATACTCTTGACTTCATTTGCACAAAGGGATCTGAGTCAACCTCTAGCACACTGAATTTATAGCGAAAGGAGGACTTTTAAATTGAGTTTGTTTTATTTTGATCCTCTGTCTGGATATTTCTTTCATACCTCCCAGGCAGTAGCACTCATGGGTAAGCTTTTGTTTTTGTTAATAAAAATGTGCAATTGGTGCTAATCTAGACTTCCATCATGGTTTTTCAAACTTTCCAATGTTAATAACCACTCCCAAAGAAAGGGTCATCAAAAGAGTTCAGACTACATGGTTTTGCGGTCAAGAACATTTCTGAGCCATGTTCAGAAATGTCTGCTTTCGTTTCCCTGGTCCACTGCTGGATAGCCATATGACATTTATAAGTTAATTGTTTTCTTTCAGTCCCGATTTCTTTAGCTGTAAAAGGCTACTCTTTACTTATTTAACATGGGTCTAGTGATGGCAATGATTTATGGAGTGAAATAGTTAAGATATTGAGCTCTTGATCTGACTGACCTGGCTAGGAAACTCAACTCATTACTCAATGACTCAAGATAAGTTACCAACTATAACCCATGATATATATATATATATATATATATATATATATATATATATATATATATATATATATATATATATTTCAGTTATTGTGAAGATTAACTAAGATGATGTATATAAAGTATGTTAAGACAGTGACTAGCACATAGCTCTCAATAGGTGTACAGATTTTATAAATAATGATAGCTACATGTCCTTAAGCCTTCACACAAACAATTAAACAGAGGAATCATTACCATACAATTATTATTCACAAATAATAACAGCAACCTTTATATACAGATTTTTATGAGCTCTGCACCGCAATGAATTTTAATGTCAGATCACAAGCACCACACTTCCCCTTTCATTTGAAACTCCCTGACTTTTTCATATAGTGGCATAATGTAGTACAGACGCTTGAAACACCTCCAGTTTCTGTTCCCCTCCTCCCTCCTGCGCTTTGTGCTCTCTAATGAAAAGTAAAGGTTGAGGGCAATCTGTCTGAGGCTAGAGCTCCCTAGCCAGACCAGGCCAGCTGATGGCGCAGGGCTCAGAGACTGATGTGAACAGGAAGGGAGACACGAAGAAACTTATGAAACACACAGAAGGTGTCTGCACTTTCGTATTAAAAATACACGGGGGGAAAAACTCAGCACCAGAAATAGCAGAAAAAATATTTTCAAGCTCTTTTCCTCTGCTTTCTTTTGCCCTTCCAATAAGAACTATTTTGTCCCAAATGGATGGATGTATTTAGTACAATAAATACAAAAGCCCTCTTGTTAGAATGCATTAAAAGAAAATAAATGTTAAAGAGACCTCCTTTAAAATCACAAAAAGACACAGAAGCCCGGGGTTCCAGGGCAATAACACACATCAAGGGGCATCAAAGGGACGGGGCCTTCATTTTTACCTAATAACACTCACCCTGGAGTCTCATTGCTTAATTATGGTTTTTTGAATGTTTGGACAATAAAGAAATCAGAATTTATTTTCAAATACATAGTGATGTACAGCCAAGCAGTATAGTTGTTTCTTATCTCTTAATGAGGCTAAGACCTATACCTTTAAAAAGATCACAAATAAATTCTTGGGTGTATTTTGCTTTTAAATATTTGAAATAGACAAATTCATCAGGATTGGGGGATTAGGTAACTGCTGTCTACACAAAAAAATCTGCAAGATTTTTCATTACTTTTTTATTAGTTGGCAGCAAATACTCTAACTGTGAACTTTTATGAAGCTATAACCATAAAGGACCTTCTGATACTGGTACGATGATAATTCTAAATTTCCTCTTTGCCGCTGTGGTTGATCCCCCCTTTTGGTACAATCTATATTTTTGCAACTTAACAGAAGAAAGTTGGCTCACTACTGTATTGCCTTCAAGCCCTTTCTGGGGAAGTTCTTGAATTAAATCCTCATGGAAATCCAGCTCCCCTCCCCACCTTTCCCTTAAGGTGGTTATAAAATGTCAGTAGAAAGTAAAGCTGTTTATTTTACTTAGGGTTGGATTCTGTTAGTAAATGAGTTTCTGGTGGGGCTTATGTGCAAACCACATCTTTCAATCAGATTCTTTACGTTACTAACTGTGTATTAAATTGTGCCATAAATATTAATTTCAAATTCAGAAGTTCAGATTTTCCTCATATCTAGGTGAATAAGCAGAGACAAGGCTTACATCCAAGTGAAAGAGCAGAGAGACAAAGTGTTTAGTAGTTCTAGATTCATATTCTAGCCCTGCTAGCAAAACACGCTTTAGTTTGGCATGTAGTAGGCCAGAAAGACAACTGTGCTGTCTCCCCAGTAGGCAGCTTTTCCACCTGGCAGAGATGTGTGGGTCAGCTCTCCATGACAGCTGGGAGATTTCTGCAAGCAGAGTGTGGCAATCCTGGCAGGATGGAAGATTCTCTGAGAGTCCAGGAGATGGTATGTGCTAAGGCAGGCCCTGGCGAGAGCACCACGTCTAATACTTCAGGAGTTGGGATGATTTTTGGAGATGATGGAATGATGCAGGGACCTGGGAGATGGCAGGGAGCGAGGATGTTATGAGGTAGATTAATTTGAGGTAATGTGGTTTCTCTGGGTGGAACATATCTTAGGAAACCAAGGTATGTTTCCTTTTCCAGAGTCAAATGGGCATGAGGCCCTCATTGAACCCTCAGTCCCTCCATCCAGCTCTTTGGAGCTTCACAATTGGAACAGTACTGTACGAAACACCATATAGAGCAGGCTGCTGCTAATGTTGAATGTGTAGATAAGACACAGGCAAAGACTTCTCTTGCATTTTTGTCCCTTGTGACTTGGTTTACCTCTGAAGGTATCTTATCTTTTCTCTTATTAAATTCAAGGTGGTTTAAAGAGAAGGGCAATGACATCAGCAGAAATTGCAGGGTAGACGAAAGGAACTACCTGCTCACTTTTCTTTCTTTCTTTCTTTCTTTTTTTCTTTTTCATTTTCTCATAGACCTAAGACTATTCTTTACACATAAAGCTATAAAAGTCTACCGTTTGCTTCAGGTCTTTGAGGAATCAATGTATACATTCTTTCATTAAAGAGAGACAGAATACTCTTTGGTACCTGTATTTCTGTCCTGTTTAAGTTTAACAATTCTTGAGGCCAAAATGTGGTATTCAATGGTTCTCTATCTTTTCTTTTGGGAAAACCCATTTAATTTTGCAACAAAATCTCATGATCCTTGATATATGTGTTTTAAAATCTGTATTATTAGTCACATCCACCTCTCCAGACCTTTGAAAATACATTGAAAAGTAATATTTGTATCTGTATGAAGTATAATGCTATTTGAGATAATCCTTGGTTTTAGCTTCACTCACCTCTGATA
>PVKE010022902.1:0-10381 GCA_004027555.1 Craseonycteris thonglongyai
AATTATTTACTTATTCATCTTTGAATCTTTTATCTTCATATACAGCTTTAGTCAAATAATCTATTCATTCCAAAGCAGAAAAGCAGTTGAAAAAAATGTTCATTTAGTTTTCAGATGTTGAAAATTACTGACTCATATAGTCCCCAAACTGGGATCAGGACCCTCAACCCAGCAGGGCCCTGGTGTCTTGTTGTCCCACGGGGGCCCTGGTTGGCCCTGGCCCTGGTACAATGCTCTACATGTAAACCAGGAACATTTCTCCGGGTTTTATTATATCTACAACCTTTTTTGATTATTTATGTTTTGATGAAAATTTAGTATACTTAAAAATATCATCAGGCTCTTAGTCCTTAGGAATAACTGTGTTTTCTGATTGTTTGAGATTTAGCACAATCTACAAGGAAGTATCTAATTGTTAATATAGTTAATATAGGAATAGTACACTGTGCTTTGAAATCTTTGCTACCTTGCTAAGTGAGTTCAGGGGAGCATGGTTATCAACTAATGTGTGTACCCATTATAGTATGGCAGATGCATTGCTCTTGGTGTGGACCAATTGTTTCCCAGTAGAGGTTAATTTTAGCCTATGGGGTTTCTTTTCTTGGAGATGGTTCTATTCCCTCTTCTTTTTTCTCTGTTCTCCTCTTATGAATAATTTAAAATAAATTATTTTTATCTTTTATAGCTCATTTATATTAAAAAAATGTTATCTACCATTAGTCTTCAAAAATAATAAGAGATTTTTGGTTTGATATTCTGGTATATCTTTTATTTAATTAATTATTTATTTAAAATTACAGTTGGCATTCAAAATTATTTTATATTAGTTTCAGGAGTACAACATAGTGGTTAGAAATTTATATAATTTATGAAGTTATCCCCCCACTCACCTGGTACCATATATCGATGTTACAATATTATTGACTATATTCCTTATGATATATTTTCTAGTATACCTTTAGAAGAATCCTTGAGTCCTCAAACAGTTATTGAATGAGGTTGTAACAAGTAAATGCATTGACAGTCCACTTACTATATTTTTAGATTTCAAAGTTTTGGTTTTGAAGGACAATAAAACCATGTTTGGGTATTCTGAAAAATAATATATTATGAATTTTTTAGATTTTGAGTAGAACTGGGAATTACATTATATTATGTTGTATGTGAAACTTCTTTGTTGCGTTCATATTTTCCTTTCTGTATTTCCAGATGGGCCCACTAAAGAATTTACCCTTGCAGCTAGTACCACTGAAACTTTATTATCAGACCTCACACCTGAAATAGAATATGTGGTGACAATCACTTCATATGATGAAGTAGAAGAAAGTGTACCAGTTATAGGCCAACTAACAAGTAAGCACACATATAAAGTACTTTTATTCTTTTTATTTTTGCAGACCATTCCTCCAACATTTAGATTTAATGTTATTATTCAGAGTTAATTTATATCAGCATTAATTGTTCTTTCTAGAATAGTCATGTTTATGATCCTAGTTATTAGTGGCTATGAGTAACCTATTCTTGATTGATAACCTTGATCTCTGGAAGCAGCAAGAATATTATGAATAGAAACTATTTAAAACATTAAACTTTGCTAAGGCAACAATATTCATGTCTTTTTGCAATATATAAAAAAAATCTCACTAAGAATAATTTGTTTGCAAAGAAATGCTTCTTTGGCTGTATTCTATGACCATACATTTGAAAAACTAATGGTGAAGAACAATATATTTTCTTTTAAGGAAGTATTTGTGTAGGCTCATTTCCTTTTGTAATAATCAAGTTTTGACTCAGTTCAAACAGGTGGTCCAATGAAGCCAGGGGAGAAGAAACCTGGGAAAACAGAGATACAAAGTAAGTATTCCCTTAAAACTTTTGCTTATATTTGTAGAAGTCATAAATGTAACATGAAGGGGATGTTCCAATTATATACAGAGTTTGATCTTATTCCTATATTATTTTCTATAAGCTTTATCTAGAAGAAGTGCTAACAATATAATAGTAATGTATGACTAAGCAGTTGTAATACTTATGTTCTGAGTTGTCAGCCAATTTTTCACTTTATTTACTAGCTATTCTTATTACTAGGAATGTTTTGAGTCTCTTTGTGTCCAAATTTTCTGTAGGATTTTGGCAGTAGGTAAAAAACAAACCTTGTCACTGGACTTAAATCTCAAAGACAAACTGATAGAAACAGGTGGTAGCATAGGGATATAGGAGAAATATAAGACTAGAACACAGGGAGATGCTCTCATAGTGTTTTAAGCAAATTCAGTTGCCCTGAAAATGTATTTCCAGGTCTGTGGATGTTATGTTCATATCTAGGGTAGTTATATGGCCTTAATTGCTGGCAGTTGTAGCCTTTTGCAGTGTCTGTAAAACATCACTGGTATGTTGATGCATTTGTAATCATATGAAAGCAATTTTATTTAGTCTAGATTTGGGGTTTTAACCTTTTTTTGTCTTGTACTACTTTGTCTAATTTAGTGGGATGAACCCTTAAAGGGTTTCTTGGACTTCTAATTTTGCCACCTTGTAAAAATTGGATTTATGACCCAGGATGACAATAAAAGATTATGAACACAAAGTTTCCTTTATCTGGAATTTTTCACTCCAGGTCACTGTTTATCATTCTTTCTGATAATAAACTGAGATGAAGTTTATAGTATGCAGTTACAATGCTAACATTTTCCCTGAATCATCAGTATTTATTCTAGATCAAAGCATTATGTATGCTAAATATTGACTTTTCAATAGACTTAAATTGGCCCCTTAAACAGTGTGCAAAATTATTTAAGCATGTAACTTGTAATTTGCTTGCAAAATATTATGAGACCCTTTCCTCCTCTTTCTAGCCAAATACTTTCTTTTATTATTCACCAACTGACTGCGAGGACAAAAACATCTTCAGAAAATTCATTCAGTGTTGCCTTATAAATACAGAGTTTTCATGAAAATGAACCTGTTCTCCCAACCACATAGAGAAAGGAAAATATTATACACAGTTATAAAACAAGTCATTGCATTTTAGTAATTTAAGGAAACCATGTGTACTTTTACTTTGGAATTAAAATGTTTTTCCTCCTCTTTGTTTAGTACAAATAGGTTTTAGTTATCAAATTTAAATACATTGATAATTAGGACAACAAGATATTCAGGATATTTTGCAACATATTTATGCTCATTCTTCTGTTAGAGCTTATTAACATTCCAAACTAATCCACTACAAATTTTAGATAGTTATATTGTAAAATGCAGTAGAATGTTAAAAGATTTGCTTGTTTCTTTGACTCAACTGCGTTTGCCTGAATGGCACAGCGATGGTTTTGTATTTATTTACTGCTAAATACCAAGGAATAAAAACACTTTGCTTACATTTCTTTTTCATATCTTCCAGATGTTTTATGTAATTTTTACGTGGAGAAAAGAGTGAGAATATAGTTTATAAAAATAGGTTGATAGCATAAATACTTGGGTCGCATGCTCTTGAAGAGCAGGCCATATATATGTCTCTTCTTGCATACTGTCATATATAGCAATTTAAAGATGTGTAGCTTCATAAATGCCTTCTCATGAAGGCACCAAAAATGCTTCTAGGTGTGCTAATAACATTTTATATTCTTTTGTGCATGCCAGTTGTGGGTAAAGAACATGAGAATATGTTCTAGTGAACAAACTGATTTAAGGGCCAACATTTTTGCAATGTTATCGTAATGGTGGATAAGTTTAATAATACATCATTTAAAACTATCTCAAATGTATTTCAGAATGCTCTGTTAGCGCCTGGACTGATTTAGTATTCCTTGTGGATGGCTCATGGAGTGTGGGAAGAAATAATTTCAAGTACATTTTAGATTTTATTGCTGCTCTTGTGTCTGCTTTTGACATTGGAGAAGAAAAGACAAGGGTTGGAGTTGTTCAGTACAGCTCTGACACCAGGACTGAATTTAACTTAAACCAGTACTACCAAAGGGATGAGCTTCTTGCTGCGATTAAAAAAATCCCATACAAAGGAGGCAACACAATGACAGGTATGTTTTACAAAATTTGTTATTGTTTAAAATAAATGAAATATGCTTTGGGGAAATTAATCATTGCACAATTGTCATATGTTAAATAATTTTGAAATTAATCACATAGCCTTTGGCAAAATTATGTAGTATGTAGTGAATTATATAGTATTTCTTTTCACTTCAGGGGATGCTATTGATTATTTAATTAAAAATACTTTCATGGAATCTGCTGGAGCAAGAGTTGGCTTTCCTAAAGTGGTAATTATTATTACTGATGGCAAGTCCCAGGATGAAGTGGAAATTCCAGCGAGAGAGCTTCGCAGTATTGGGGTTGAAGTTTTCTCCTTGGGTAGGTCAAGTTTGGTTATTTTCATTTTAGAACTTTTCACTACTTAATGCTTAGAACGATGAAGGTCTGAGCTCTCAGGAAGGGACACTAATAGAAGTGTTCTTGCATTTTATATGTAATATCAAGCCAAATCATCTTTGAGTAAAAATTTGACTTACCTACTTGTCTCATGTAACTCCCTTAGCAATGCATTAAATGAGGTGGTATTTGTGTTCTTTGCCAGCCCTCTACCTTTCAAAGAATGCTGGGCCAGTGATTCTTATAAAGATCCTCCTTGTATTATCATTAAGTGTTTTTTTTGTTTTTTTTTAATGTGTTTTCTATATTATGTAATACTTGAGGAATTCAGGAAGCTCCAGCTCATTCAGGACTCTGGAAGAAAAAAGTATTATCTTTGCAGATGGCAGGGACAAATGGTGGCGTGGGAGGAGAGATCACTTTATTTTACTAACCATTCATTTTCCTCTCTGGCTAGCCACCTTATGTGAAATTATAAAATGCCTTTCTTATTTGAACAGTTGTACATTCGTTGTGAAGCAAAGAAATTCTGGTTTATGACTGAACAGGATTTGAAATGTCTTCACTTGTGAATGACTGAGAAAACAAAGAAACTTCCCAGTTTAGCACATTTCTCCTTTCACTATATCTTTTTAAATTTTGTTTTTAAGGCATTAAAGCTGCCGATGCAAAAGAGCTCAAACAGATCGCCTCCACACCCTCACTAAACCATGTTTTCAATGTGGCCAACTTTGATGCAATTGCGGATATTCAGAATGAGATCATCTCCCAGGTGTGCTCAGGTGTTGATGAGCAACTTGGTGAATTGATTAGTGGAGAAGAAGGTGAGTGGATTATTGAGTGTTTCATGTGTTAGCCTTTTTCCATTATTTGATAGCATTTATAGCTTTATACGTATCCTAAGAGTAGACACATATACCGGTACTCAACCATTTACTCCAGTGATTCTCTAACTGTTGTTCCACTTGTATTATTTTTTAGTGACTAAACTTGTTGATATCATTTGTACTGTTTTTATTTTCCCTCCATGGAACATTAAATGATAAAATATTTATATTATTGTAAAGTTCTTAAAAAAATTTTTGGACAAGTTTCACTTGCTTTTTTTCTCAAAGACCATTTTGTTCATGTTGAATGTCCATAATTATGTTATTTGGGTACTCGCTTTAACTATTTTACACTCTGATTTGATCATTGGCAGTCTAGAGAGACGTTTCTTATAGCATTTGCAACTTAAACTAATAACAGCACTGCTTCTATAAAATGGTGAAGAACACAGGCTTTCCATCATCAATACTCTCTATAATGTTTTCAAAGCTTTTAAGAATATTTTAAACTCAGTCAATTTGATCTTCCCACATCTAGAAAAATTTCCCATTATCAGTTATTGCTTCTAAATATGTGGGAGAAAGAAAAGACATTTCAGGAGACATTCATAAACATCTTTTTTAGTGTTAAAACATCACAATTTCCATGATTGTTCTCCTTTTAGCCTGAGAATTGACAAGTGATTAAAGATCACATCTTCAATCACATAAACTCCTTAATCTCCAAACCCCAAGTATTTTGGCAGTGTTCATTGGCCCTAACTCTGTTTCAGAACTCCTCATTATTCCATGGGCAACAAATCCTTTGTTTTACTGCCTAGTGTCTGAGTTTTTGATCGGTATTAGTATAAAATCTACCCGCTCCACCCTACTTTTCTCTAGTTAACCTCTCTTTACTCAGTGTTTTAAAGCATTCTAATGCTTCATCTTCACTGGGGTGTATGGACAAAGAGATGGTAAACTTTTGTGCTGCCACTGTTTGAACTCCCTGCGGATGAGGTGTAAGGATGCTTTGCAGGTGTTGACACTTCTTTACAGCTTTCTCTTTATTTGCTGGCTTTTACCCACAACTTCTGCTCCCTGTACTGTCTCCGAATCACTGAAAAGTTTTGGCTAAACTTCCAGTAAGCGCATCTGGTGCATTTCTCCCACTATTTCTTTAGATGTTATTATTATTATTTTTTAAGATTTATTTTTATTGTTTTTGACAGAGAGAGAGAGAGAGAGAGAGAGAGAGAGAGAGAGAGAGAGATACAGAGAGATACAGAGAGAGAGAGAGAGAGAGAAGAGGGAGGGCCCAGAACAGTATGGAGACATAGTTGCACATCATTGGTTTTTCCACATAGTTTCATTCCACAGGTGGGCGTGGGGCTGCACAGGGCAGGAACTGGACTGGGGTCTCACCCTGGTGAGAACTGAACTGGGGGCACTCCCCAGTTCAGCATATGGGTCCACATGGGCTGGGGCTGGGATTTGATCCTCAGTCCTTGGGGCTGCAAAGTGAGCGCTTAACCCACTGAGCCATCCTGGCTTCCCCTAGATATTATTTTGATATGCTATGTCTGATTGCCTCTCTGAGGAGCTGACAAGTGAACTTGTACTTGTGTTATCATCCACTTCAGATAGAATTGTTTTTTTAGATTTCAATATTTGCTCATAATGAACTATTGTTTCACCTCTCTGAGGTGGCATTACAGATGTTATTGAACTCTTTTTCTTACTTTGAAAAAAGTGGGAATAAAATGATTTAAAAGAATAAAATCCTGTCAATTTGGAATTACTGAAATCTTTTTCCTTGTTGGCATATTAAAAAGTTTTGTTCTTATAGTAACTTTCTAAAGAATTAAGTTATTGATTTAACAAATATTTATCAAGTGCCTACTTTGGTACCTGAGAATAAAGGTAATGAGGAAAATACCAAAACCAGAATGGAAATCTTGGTCCCAGGAGAGAATTAGACCTCAGTGTTCTATTATTCATTTCTTCTAAGGGCTCCTCCCCACCCCCCACTATACTACTCAGTTCCCTGACTAAAAATTTGGCACTGAGTTTCTTTTAATTTGATGGTACAAATGGAGGTAGAAGGTTAGGGCTGGATAACTCTTCCCAAAACATCCATGATTAATTTGAATAAAGAGGATTGCGAGTCCAAGTCTAAAAATGAATTAATAGGTTTACATCTCACTGTTTTTAATCACTGTTCTGCTTTCAGTTATTGAACCTCCTTCAAATTTGATTGCCACGGAAGTCTCATCAAAATATGTTAAGCTAAGTTGGATGCCATCTCCTAGCCCGGTGACGGGCTATAAAATCCTCCTTACGCCAATGAGCACTGGAAGCCGACAGCATGCTCTCAGTGTGGGGCCTCAGACAACCACACTCAGTGTCCGTGATCTCGCAGCAGACACCGAATACCAGATCAGTGTTTCTGCCATGAAGGGACTGACATCCAGTGAACCTGTTTCAATAATGGAGAAAACTCAGCCAATGAGAGTTCAAGTGGGTAAGTTAATAAGTGTATCATTGGTTTTAGAATATGTGAAGGTCCATTTGATAATATGTCTTACTGGTTCAGATTTTTTTTTTTTTTTTAATATTATTATACTTTATTGTTAAATAAGATTTCGTTTTAAACAAAATATTTGCAATAGTTCTCTTTTAAAGAAGCACGCTTACTAAGAAAATCAGATAGCTATATTTTAATGATTAATTTATAGTTGTTGAACTTTAATGGATTTTCTTTCTCTTTACAGAATGCTCACGTGGTGTGGATATAAAAGCTGACATTGTGTTTCTGGTCGATGGCTCCTATAGCATCGGAATTGCTAACTTTGTTAAAGTTAGAGCTTTTTTGGAAGTTCTCGTAAAAAGTTTTGAGATTTCACCAAATAGGGTACAGATAAGTCTTGTCCAGTACAGTCGGGATCCTCATACTGAATTCACTTTGGAAAAATTTACCAAAGTTGAAGATATAATTGAAGCAATAAACACCTTTCCCTACAGAGGAGGATCTACGAACACTGGGAAAGCCATGACTTATGTCAGAGAGAAGATATTTGTGCCTAGCAAGGGCTCAAGAAGCAATGTACCAAAGGTCATGATTCTGATCACTGATGGGAAATCTTCCGATGCTTTCAGAGATCCTGCTATAAAACTAAGGAATTCAGATGTTGAAATCTTTGCTGTTGGTGTGAAAGATGCGGTTCGCTCTGAATTAGAAGCTATTGCCTCTCCTCCTGCTGAGACTCATGTGTTCACAGTGGAAGATTTTGATGCTTTTCAGAGGATATCTTTTGAACTCACACAGTCTATCTGCCTTAGAATTGAGCAAGAATTGGCAGCTATAAAGAAAAAAGGTTAGTAGTCTTTGTAGAGTAAAAGTTATCTCTTCATGCACAAAGAATTTTTAGTTCTAAAAATGTAAACAATATGCTTCTTCAGGTCTTTTTATATACAGGAAAAAGTAACTTTCTTATGTTATTGAAAACTATTAAACAGCTCTGAGATATGACTTCCTCTGGACATTTTTGCTTTATAGAATCATGAGATGTTTCTGATACTAGATCTTTAAGCAGGGTTAGGGACCAGTTTTATCACACCTATTTGTCATATAAAACTGTACAATCATGAATGCTTGCTACGTGCTGGGTACTGAGCTGGGTCCTTTGAATCAGACAACTAGAACACAATCCTAGACCTTTGAATTCTCTTATGCATTCCCTTTCTAGGACCATTTTGGGCATCATTTCTTATGTCTGGAATTCTCTATCCCTCTTTTTTTCATTTGTCCAAATTATTTTTTTCACTGTTCAGTCACATATCTCTTTCATCAAGCCTTCCTTATTATTCTGGTGCTATAACACATCACTTTCAGTCATTTGGAATTCATATGTATTGCTTTATTTTGTTAATAACCTCATACTCTCTTGTCACTTTAATTCCATTGATCAATTCCATTGGACATCCCATGAGGATAGGCTGTGTGCCTTAAACATGGTCTCTTCCTATGTTTTAGTTCAATACATATTCTTTGTTAGGGAAAACTCCTTAATTATGACTTTGAAATATGTGTCTACCACCAAAGGTTAATGTCTGATTCTTGGGGATGAATGGAAACATTTTGATGGTTCATTTTAGGTTTGTTTACTATTTAAAATTCCAACTGTGGGCAGAACCATTCCATTACTGCTTTGTCTTAAGAAGCCCAAAATTCAAATTCAACTTTAATTAGTCACTAAACAACATAACTTAGTATTACAAATGGTCAAGACAAATGATCAGGACCTCACTGCAGGACTGTAAGTGAGAGGCCTTCTCTCAATGGTCATGTGTGGAATATTTACTCAATACATTGGCCTCGATGACCACTCTCCCAAAGGAGGATGAGCCATTTCAGAAACATGTAGTTATTAAGTCTATTTTTGTTTTATAGATCTAAAAATTTTAAACTATGTCCCTTTTTTTTTTTTTTAAATAGCTTACGTGCCTCCAAGGGATCTTAGTTTTTCTGAAGTGACTTCTTATAGTTTCAAAACTAGCTGGTCACCTGCTGGAGAAAATGTCTTTTCCTACCACATCACCTACAAGGAAGTTACTGGGGATGACGAGGTCACAGTGGTGGAGCCTGCATCTAGCACCAGCGTCATTCTCAACAACTTGAAACCAGAGACCCTATACTTGGTCAACGTGACTGCGGAGTATGAGGATGGCTTCAGCCTTCCCTTAGCTGGAGAGGAGACCACTGAAGAAGGTGTGAGGAGGTTTCTGCCACTGTTTTCTCCAAACTAGCAGTTTATTGTAGAACAAAGTAACTGTTTGAAATAACCATCTTTCTAGTTCAGAATTATGAAAACCTTTGTAAGATTAAGCATCTTTAAAATATAGCTATTCATACATATTTTTAAAAAGAGAAAACAGCTTTTAAGTGAAATAACTCTAGATTTATTTGATGAATTTGAGCGTAAGAGACACAGGGAGATGTTAATTATGGAATTAATTCTTTTTTTTTTTTTTTAATTCTTGATATATTGCTTATCCAGGATTTTTTGTCCCACATTTAAACAATCTCATTTTCTAATACTTCTGATATGCCTTACTTTATGGATCTGATGGCAAATATAGATGAATAAGTGTTTTCTTTTTAAATTGTGGTAAAATATACCTAACATAAGATT
>PVKE010022902.1:10481-25252 GCA_004027555.1 Craseonycteris thonglongyai
TTTATTTTTATTGTTGTTGACAGAGAGAGAGAGAGAGAGAGAGAGAGAGAGAGAGAGATACAGAGACAGAGAGAAGGGGGAGAGCCCAGAACAGTCTCCATAGTTGCGCATTATTGATTTTTCCACATAGTTTGATTCCACAGGTGGGCGAGGGGCTGCACAGGGCAGGAACTGGGCCAGGGTCTCGCCCCAGTGAGAACCGAACTGGGGGAACTCTCCAGTTCAGCACACGGGTCCACACGGGCCAGGGCCGGGATTCAATCCTCCGTCCCCGGGGCTGCAAAGTGAGTGCTTAACCCACTGAGCCATCCCGGCTTCCCCCATTTTTATTTTTTAAAGATTTATTTTATTGTTTGACAGAGAGAGACAGAAAGGGGAGGGCCCAGAGCAGTCTCCATAGTTGTACATCATCGATTTCAACATAATTTCGTTCCATACAGATGGATGTGGGACTGTTCAGGCCAGGAACCAAACTGGGGGACTCTGAATGGGAAGCATGCCCCAGTTCACCATATGGGTCCACATGGCCCTGGATTGTGGCTGAGAATTTATTCCTGGATCTTGTGTCCACTAGGCAAGTGCTAAACCTGTTGAGCTATCCTGGCATCCCCAATTTTAACCATTTTTAAGTGTAAATTTCAGGAGCATTTTGAACATTTATATTGTTTTGCTATGATCACCAGATCCACCTCCAGAATATTTTTATCTTGAAGAACTGAAACTCTGTACCTATGAAACAATAACTATCCACTTTCCCCTCCCCATATCCCTGGAAACTACCTTTCTACTTTCTGTCTCTATGAATTTGATTACACTAGGTACCAGATATAAGCGGAATCATACAGTGTTTGTCTTTTTGTGACTGGCTTACCAGTATTTCACTTAGCATAATGTCATTAAGGCTTATCCATGTTTGGTATGTGTGAGAATATCTTTTCTTCTTATGGCTGAATGATATTTCATTGTATGTATATAACATGTTTTATTTATCCATTCAGCCATGGATGGATACTTGGGTTGCTTCCAACTTTTAGCTATTGTAAATAATGCTGCTTAGTACAGAGGTGTACTCATTTTATCAAATGTTTTAAGCATTATTTATTTAGATGTGTCCTCTTTGCTGAATGCTGCATAGAGTTGAATATTTTCTGATTCATTTCACTATATTTGCTATTTAAAAGGTACCCATGAACCTGGTTAGGAGGACTAAGATAGGACAATTACTCTTTAAGATAGGTTGACTGACATACTATTTTAAACAGGACAGAAAACAACAGTCTGTCCTGTGTCAAATGGTACATATGATCAGCCTACTGATACTTTGAATTTAGCCCAGTGAGATTAAGCTGATGATTCATACTGTTTGAAAAGGGTCAGTACTGTTGTTTCTGTCTCGTTTGAAACAGTACATCTTGTCAGCCTACTTGAAGATAAATATAGTGAATATTACAAGAGATGTCAATGGTTTCTTCTCTGTTTTTTTTTTTTTCCTGAGGATAGGAGAAGAGGCTAAAATAGCACTGTGAGAAATTTAAGATAGTTGGAAAAAGAAGTATTTGTTGACAGGGAAGGCACATATTGGCATACCTTCCTGATAAAGGCTTTCTTCTCTGAAGAACTTATAAAATAAGATTGATTTTTGTTTGTTTGTGTGTTTAGGTATATGTCTACTTGAAAACCAAATAAACTAAATGGCCTTAGGTGTCTTTATCTTATAAATTTTGTGATTGTATGACCTAGAAATCTATCCTTAGATCTTTCTCATTTTCTGATGACTTCTCTGTAATGCACACATTGGTGCTTCATGAGCCTGGCCCTTATTCTTCAGCACTTTGGGATGGGAATGGGATTATGTCTGAAGAAGAAATTTAAGTCTAAAGGTTTTTTGAGTAGAGGTTACTACATTCATATATACTCTGGTTTTCTGTTATTGGGCTAAAACAATAGAATTTGGTAACATCTTTTCAATTCTATTTGTTTTTAATGAAATCTGAGTTAAATATTTTTTAAACCAATATGGAAGCATCTAATTCAATACTCTTATTAAGCTATCAATTACTGAGCTCCTACCATGAGTCAGGTACTATGATAATTGTTTTCCATGAATTATCTCATTTAACCACTTCGATAATCCCTTAAGTAGCCACGTTTTTACTGTGGGATAACCTGGATCTCAAAATGGCACTGCTCTTAAGCTTCAGAGCAAGTATTCAAACCCATCAGTTTATCTGCATTATTTGTTTGGACAAATTTAGTCTTTCCTTGTCATATACAATGAATCATGGGTACAAGTCTGTCAACTTCCATATTTTTCTTTTCTTTTTCTTTTGAGAGATATAATTTCTTTCTCCTTGAAGTAACCTATTGATGAGTTGGATAGTAAGGTAAACTTCTAATCGTCCGTAGGGTTTATGCAGGCATATTGCACTGTCATTTCACTCCAGTGGATTGAAAAGGCAATCACCTTTGGTTCATTTCCTGAATTTGTTTTCCATGTAGACAATTTACCCATTAAATAAGTAGGTCATTTAAATGTTTTTACTAACCACAAAGTCAAATGATGTTCTCATTTGGGTTTAATCAAAATTTCATTTAAGACTGTGAGTCTGTGGATATTACCCACATTGCAATTTAACCTTAAGATTTAATCTAATTAGCATTCATTGCATACCTATAATGTGTTTGATGCAACACATGTATGGTCTAATCATCTCCAACTCAAGTGACTCTATACATAAAAAGTTAGTTGTTGAATTGACTAGATAACACAGTTCATTCAAGTGGGTAAATACAGTAGACCTGGGTGTTAAGTGTATTATTTTCTGTATATCCTGAAAGAAAATCTACTAAGAGTGAAAGACTTAGTTATGTATATTTGAAGAAACAAATTGTTTTTATTTCTGAATTTTATATCAATATGAATTAACCATTTAATAAGAGTATTCATGATTCTAAAGATTTACTATTACATAGTTATTTGATTAAAATTATCAATACTTAGTCTCTTTCTGGATATTTTATTTGCTGGTTCAGCATCTAGTTAATATCTGGCGAAATAAATGCAGTAATCAGGATTTTTGTCAAAAAAACTGCTTATGGGTTTGCCTAGAGAAATGCTATAATTTAGTGATCAAAAGCTAGTTTTGGATTTCTCATATAAAACCAGCCAACTTTTTAATTAATTAATTAATTTTTAATTTCAGTAAAAGGAGCACCTAGAAACCTAAAAGTGACAGATGAGACTACAGATAGCTTTAAAATTACCTGGACTCAAGCTCCAGGGAGAGTTTTAAGGTATCGAATTATATATAGACCGGCTGCTGGTGGAGAAAGAAAAGAAGTTACTACTCCAGCCAATCAAAGGAGGAGAACACTGGAGAACCTGACTCCAGACACAAAATATGAAGTCTCTGTGATTCCTGAATATCTCTCAGGACCTGGCTCTCCGTTGACTGGAAATGCAGCCACTGAAGAAGGTAGAGGAAATATGCTGACCATATGGTAACAACCAAAATGTTAGACTGTAGGGGAGATTTTGGACAACCATCCAGATATTACAAGCCATGCTACACTTGTTCTCAATTGTCTGAGTATTTTAGACTTGAGTTACTATAATTTTTGATTTACTCATGACAGCATTTATTTGTGTCAATAACACTAGAATGCTATGATATAAAATATCTTTTAAAAATAATATTATTAAATATTCTAATATACATTTAAGGATGACTGTAGGTTAAAAATCAAACTGCTATGCACCATTGAACCAGATTATGTATTACTTCTTCAAGAAGACTTTAAAATATGAAACTTTAAAAAATTTAAATGGTATGGTTGGGTTCCCAGGATAGACTCTGATAGTTGTGGCAAATTATTATTTAATATGCTATTCATTGAGAAAAATTAAGACATTAATATTTTTCTTTTTATTCTATATTTTTGAAGTTTTAAAAACTATAACAATAACACAACATATTAGTAATAATGAACGATTCTTGAGCACCTATTTGTGTCAGGTTCTGTGTAAAGAGCTTTTCTTATAGTATCTCATTTAATCCCTGCATAGAGTTTTTGCAGTTATTATGATTATTCCATTTTTACAAAGAAATCGAGGCTAAGGAAACTAAATAATAACTCAGACACCTGTTGGTAATGAATGGTGAATCTGAGTTTATAAACTTTACTGTCCTTATGCAGACATTCACAGGAAATACTCATTCTAGCTAAGCCTGCATCACTACTTCCCTCGATGTGATCTAGCTAATTAGCTTTTCCTGCATAAACTCTTACTGTTTCTACCTGCCTTCTTCCTCTTCTCTCTCATTTGGAAAGTTATTACTTTTGTTTTTCTTTTCCTCTTTGGGGAATCTAGGGCTCTTTGTGCTAGGCACCATAAAAAGACCCAGCGACTCAATATTTCTGTTTTCTGGAGTAAGAGTGGCTGGCTGTCATGCGCTAGTGGAGAGTGTCAAAGGGTTGGGTGCCTTGAGACTGTTTGGAGATGACATGGCCACTCTATCAGGAAAGTAATGCAATACGTACAAAACATCATAGTTTCAAAGGGATGGGCAGCTCGAGCTTTTTTGAAGGCTAGGCTTTACTTAGACTGTTTCCTCTCACATACATTATTTTTTTTCTACAAACAGCATTATTTTTATCATTTGTCATTTTTATTATATCAGTGTATTTCCTGGCCATTACATTTAGATGTTTATAACATTACACCAATAGACCCTTTTTATTGAAGATTTCCTAGGGGAGTTAAAATCTACATTGTGATAATAATCAATGTTTGTGCATTTTATAGTGCTTTGTTTCACTTCTAGAGAAAATTTTGTAGGCTTATAAATGACAGATTCTAATATGAAATATTTTAACCATGTAAACAGAGAAGAGGAATTGGATTCTTTTGCATTCTTCTCATGTGTAAGGCCCAATTTAGAAATGTTTAAATTCTGTTGGCTAATCAACAGTTAAAATTGCTACATTCTCACCCAGGATATAAATGTCATTTCACACGTAGATATGCATATAAAGCAATGAAATGTTTTTCAAATCACTTTATTAAATAATGAGTTTTGATTTTTTTTTTTTTAATGAAGTTAGAGGGAACCCAAGAGACTTAAGAGTTTCTGACCCTACAACATCAACTATGAAATTATCTTGGACTGGAGCACCAGGAAAAGTGAAGCAGTATCTCATCACATACACCACAGTGACAGGAGGTGAAACTCAAGAGGTCACTGTCAGGGGAGATACAACCAAAACAATGCTGAGAGGATTAAATGAAGGGACAAAATACGCCTTATCTGTGACAGCCTTGTATGCATCTGGAGCTGGAGATGCCCTCTTTGGAGAAGGAGCAACGCTTGAAGGTAACCACTGTCAATATTTGAAGAAATCTCTGAGCCTGTTTGTGATTGCATTTAGGAAGCTTAAAATGTTTTTAAAGAATGAAATCTGGAAATGTGCAATCCTTTCTCTTGTTAGAAATTTGTATTGAAAAACAAGTAACCATAAAACTGCCTTATATTTCGAGATGTAGAATGTCAGCAGCTGAAAACTTTAACTTGATTAGGAAGAAGTGTATAGGGGGCTCAGTGCATACAAGGCCCTAGGAATATATCTACAATGCTGTGGGTTGGTAAAATAGAGGATAGATGTGTGACGCTCGAAGTGGGAAAGGACCCTGGGAAATATCTATGAATGAAGAGGGTTAGGATTGCTCAAGGTAACAACCGCTGCTTCCATCACCCAGGAGGAGACAGGAACCCTAGTTTGACTCTCAGTGTCTTTTCATTTACCATGAATACAAGCATTCCTAATAGCTTGAGAAATGTGAGAATCCAAGTTTCTGTTTGTTTGCCAAATGACCTCCAAAATATAATTTTGTGTTAGAAGTTCAAAGTTAATGCAGTACTTAGAACTACCAACAAAACTGGAACCTTTCCTTGGTCCTCCAGAGTTCGTTATCAGAAGGCTTCATATCTTTTAGGCTCTTTTGAAATATAATGGCAGCTTAGAGTTGACTCACTGTAACTACAAAGTAAGCCATATAAGAGAGAAAATACAAATTAACAACCACAATGAGAATGGAATGGAATGTTAAAAAGAAATATTGTTGGATGATTACAATGATGAGTTAGTACCATAGTTGGGGGCCTAAGTGGAAAATCAGGTATATGTAGCTTTCCTTCTTGTTATTATCATCTTTCATATGACTTATTTTAAATGATTATACGAAGAAAACAAATCTGAAGTATCTTTTGTGATATGAAATCACTGTGGTATTAGACAAAATATCCATCAAACTAAGTAGATCCAGGAATTTGGAGAATTATAGATATTTCAATTAGCAGGGACAAGACCTATAGTAGGCAGTTTTGATTCAAACTTTAACACACAGTCAAGAATTAAAAACAAATAACATTCTACTTAAAAGTCTATATCAAACAGTAATCAAGAGTTTAATTCCAATAGTACATAAAACTTACTTTTAGAAGAGAAAGATTAAGCACTTGTATGTAAAATACTGATTACCAAAAGACTCCTGGTTTGGCTACTTAGCTGTCTGATCTTGAGATAATTCCTTAACCCTTCTGAGCCTCAGCTGACCAATCTATTAAGAGGGGTGACCATTGTAACCCCTTCCTCTCAGACTTATTATGAAGATCAAATGGGAGAATGTAAATGCAACTCATGATATATATATATATAATTTATCAAGAAGAAATAACCTTAACTTTAGAACTGATATCTAAAAATACAGCTTTTATAAATATTTCAGAGATATTGATTGGCTACACTAAAGTTGTGAAAATAATAAGAAGGGGAAATGGAAATTGCCTTAATTATAGAGATATTATCCAAATAATAAAACCATGTGATCTATATTTATATATCTGGAGCAACATCCAGAATTTCTGAGAAGTTTGTCCTTTTCTTTTGATCTTTTGATATTCTTTTTCTCATGTGTTTTCCATAGGCTTTCAACATAGATTGTTCATAGGATGATTTTAATGATAAATTTTAAGCTTTTATTTATTTCTCCCATATATTTCCAATGGCTTGGAAATAGTTTAATAGTTTTATAACTGCTTATATCTTTTAAACTTCTGATAGTCTTCTGCATTTTCTTACCTTAAAAACTATACTAATACTCAATTAAACTCTTGATTCTAAAAAGTATGAAAATTTTGCTAAGAATAATATACAAACAATTTTTAGAAAACAAAATACATATTTTAAATTAACATTGGACACATTCTGTTGGGCTGTGATTCTTTTTCTATGCTAGGTGTATAGTTAAATAGTTCATAATTTTATAGCTTTGCACAAGTGGTATAGAAAAATCTGCCAACTTGTATGCATGTGTGTGTGCTTGCACATATATCTGATCAGAAATTATCTCTGAGGGAGATACATACATAATAAAATAAATTATAAAAATTACTTCTCATTTTCTGAGAAGGGAAGCTGGATGATTTACAAGTTTAGTTTAAATTTATTATGATTTAGTTAATTCATAACTAACTTGTAATACTACGTTTTTTTTTCCATTTACACCAAACTATTTACTATGATGAAGGATTATATGAAATTCTGCCAGCCTGATTTTATTAACATATTTATCCCATTGCATTATGTGTGGTAAACTTGACAAATATGTGAAAGCATAGTTGTGACTAAATTAAAATAGGAGAAGATTTTTGCCCCTGGTTATTCCATTTCATTTTATTGTATTAACTCAGCCAAATCCACATACCATATACAGGAATAGGATATGATGGTAAATGCAGGGAATGGAAAGCCCAGAAACAGAGCCAGGCCACTGCTTTTTAGGGCTGCTGTTTTTCTAATCTGTTTTTCTCTTGGGAGAGGAGGTGGTAGGAGCCTACCTTGAAGGAATGTTTCTTCCATCCAGAGTCTTAGCTTAGTGGGTAAGAGCATTCTGTAGGTTGAACATTTTATAGATTGCCTGAAGTACATCTATTCAATTCAAAAAGAATTTAAAAAATATATATGTAGTGTGGTATATAACCGCTCCTACCTTGAATCTGTTTCCTAGTGCTTTATTGAAATGCAGCCAATGATCAGAAAATTCCCCTGTCCCTGGAAGAGAGATTTATTAGCATTGGCATTGAAGAAGTTCATGGTTGGCTCTTGTACTTAATGAAATAGAATCACAAAGGCAGAGTTTATTACTATTTCAGATCCAAACTTTAGAGGAATCCGAGCACAAACATTAGGATTGATTTGCATTTTTCCCCTCTTGTTGTTTTGTTGTTAAAATAGATTTAAGGTGATTACTAACACACTGTTGTACATGTAAGTGCACTATCAGTTTTGGTAGAACTTTTACTTGTCACTGTTAGTGTTTAGAGAGGAAAGCTGTTTTTATAAACCTTGAAATGAATAACACCCATTTTAATACAGATTTTTACTGCAAATGAATGAAAATGTTAATTTGGGAATAATACGGTTCTTTTTATTTTTAATTTTATTGGGGTGACATTGGCTAATAAAATTATGTGGGTTTCAAGTGTGCATTTCTAAAATACATCATCACTATATTGCATTTTGTGTTCACCACCCAGTCAGTTCTCTTTCCATCACGTATATTTGACTCCCTCTCTGTCTTCTCTCCCCACCCTCCCCCCTTACCCTCTGTTAACCACTAAACTATTGTCTGTGTCTAAGAGTTTTTGCTTGTTTGTCTGTTCTTTCAGTTTTATATCCCACATATGATTCTTAACTTTTTCTTATTTCAATTCTTTTTATTTTTGAGTGTTGTTTTTCTGGGTATGGAAAAGATGACTTTTCAGAATTTCCTTTGTTTCAGTTGCCATAGCAACCTGCCAATGTCCTAGACATGAATGGCTTCCTGTACATCAAACCTAGTTAACTCAGCTGACATTTTGTTACAATGAGGTTTTTAGCACATGAAGGAATTCTTCTGCATGATGTTGAGTAACATGGGGCTGCTCCAAGATGAACTAAACAAGGCCTCTATGTTTTGCTAGATTTATTGCTGTCTCAGAATTTGAAAAATCATACATTCTGTGTAGAACAACTCTGACATTTCCAGGGAACTTTAGCACAACCACCAAACAGTAATTCATATTTTCTTTTCTGTGAATTAGTGGCTCATCAGATAAAAACCTAAATCAAATTGGAGAAGTTATAATTATGGAAGAAATTTCACACAGGCTTTCAGGTAGAAGGATGCTTTAATTGTTAAGAGGTTTTTAAGTACTATGTATTGGTAAGGTAATTAAGTTAACTTATCAATAGTGAACTTTGTCCTTTTGAATGTGGCTCAGTTCATTGGTTGTAAATCAAGTGTGTTTCCACATGAATGTTATCCAGAGGCAGATCTTCTGTATTCTGCTGTGGAAAGTTGGATGCCTTTTGAGTTGAGCTCTAACGGAAAAGACAAATTGATTTAGAAGAGGGTTTACATTACATTTTCAATTTAACTTCTATTTTTGAAAGTGGTATGTGAAGCTCAACGAAAGCTGGCTGGAACAATCTATAAGATGAAATACAGTTTCATTTCATTATGATTAATTTTTCAGTTATCATCATTGGCTAATTTGTATTATAATTGTGTTTGAATTGGATGATGATTTGCTTTTCAGAAAGCAAATGGAAAAGGGCTAAGGAAACATAGGAAAGTTACTTAAATGAGGCATTAATTCTTTGGCCTGGTATGTGGAAAAAAGTAGACGTCAACCCCTTGTGGATGTTCAGATCATGAGAAATGCACCTGTCTAAATTACTTCCCACAGCAGCAGCACAGAGATGCATGCAAGCAGGCACAAGAAAAATGCCCTTTGAACATATATGAATACATTTTATAATCAGAGTGGAAAGTCTGAGTATCAGAATTTAAAAGACTGGTGAATTTTATTGTGTAACTGTATGATAGAAAAGCCAGACAACCATTGCTATTCCTTATACCTTTACTGGTACTATTCTGAGGAGAACAGGGTAGAAAGGGAAACTTGAGAAGAAATCAAAGGCATGAAGATGAAGGCATACCATCAGGATTGAAGATGAGTTGTTTGAAATGATTGCCAGAAATTCTATTATCAGAGGAAAAAATAATATACAAAGCACAGGTATAAGTCCAGAACCATGAGGTTAAATCTGATTGAAAACAGTGTCAATTTGGTAAAAAACCTGAGGAAACCTAAACATCATAAAACATGCATTTGTAAGTCTTGCATCAGAGGGAAAGGAGGAGGTCAGGAGGAAGAGAGCCTTTGCTAGAGTAGAAGTGGATCCAGGTTCAGGGAATGATAATGACAAAGTGGCACACAGTCTACTGGAGCTGGTTTCTGTTCACTGCCGCTGTTGCCATGCCTTCCTTCTCTTTTGAGGAACAGTAATCTTCCCTGGAGAGAGGCTACACACAGGTCTTCTGACATTGTTCCTTTCTTATTACTCTCTCTTTCTTCATCCCTCCCAGGTACTCTAAATAGAGACTCTTTCCCAAGCCCAATCAAACCAAACCAAGCCAAACGATCTCTTCCTGTAGTTATTGATGTCTGAAGTTCCTTAAGTTGAGAACAAAACGTACAATTCACTATATTAAACCAAACCAAATGCTTGGCTGGGTAACACTGGGATTGAACCTCAGTCACAGGAAAACGTGATTGACTCTTGAATAAGAAGCATATGCAGAGAACCAATTTCTTTTTAGACAGGATGCAGGGGAGTAGAGAGTGGTGAATATCTCACGTGTGTTTGGGATGGAAAGGATGTGACGAGAAGCTCCAATCAACTTTTTACTTCTGGGAGGGTTAGCCTTTAGCCTATTCCACTACGTAAAGGGTGATTTGTTGTATGCCCATAGACCCATACAACATTTCAACCATCAAGCAACCTTACATAGCATCACTGTGTCTGGTAGTTTTGAACTGCTTTTGCTTTCTTTAGTTTGAAGGAGCCCTATTTCATAGTGAAAGCAAGTATGAGGGTTTCTTCCCAGACCGAGCAAGTATACCTTCCAAATAAGTGCCTCTCTAGGCCTCAGAGAGAAGCAGCAGGAAAAAAGGAAAAGAAAGAAATGAGAAAAGAATAAAGATTTGTAGATCAATTAGAATCACAGAAAAGATTTAAAAGATTTAGAAAACATCAGTGCTTAGGCATATCTCCAGATATTCCAATGTAATTGATTTGGGCATGGCTTAGTCTTTGGCTTTCTAAGTGATTCTATATATCTGATTAAGTCCAGTCTATTAATTTTGCTGCTGAGGGTGCCACAGCCTGCTGGTGACCTGCTCAGCTGGTTGCACATTTAGTTCCAAGACCAACTTGGCCACTTGGCAGACTGCCAATTATACCATAAGGTACAATTTAGTAGTTTCATTTTTTGATCTAATATTTAGCCAAGCCAAAATTCTACTTTAAAATACTTTAAGGGTTATAGGATCTAATAAAATTTACATGTCCTGATTATATCATATTCTCAAAATCCTTGGGACTCATTCAACAGCTAGACTACCCAACCCTCCTATTGTTTTCAGGAAAAAGTTTAATCAATATGTTTGACAATAGTATAAACTTAACATTTAGGAATCTTCTTATCAAGCTGAATGATTGACATAGAAGCCTACTAAAGTGGTTTATCTTTTCAATCTTGGACACTGGATTTAGGTGTCTTCTTTCTTAGATTTCTTTGTCACTAAATGCTAGTGTCTACAAAAAAAGTGCCTTTATGTGCCACAGGGAGAAACTATAATTTTTTGAGGCTTTTTCCCCTGTAGTTGGGAATTTGGCATTTACTCAACTTAGTGTTATGCTGTTAATTAGAACTCAGGAATACATTTTATTTGTATCTTAAAAAGTACTTTTAGGGAAGCTGGGATGGCCCAGTGGGTTAAGCGCTCACTTTGCAGTGCCCTGGACAGGGGATCGAATCCTGGCCCCGGCCCGTGCGGAACCATGTGCTGAACTGGGAGCTCCCCCAGTTCAGTTCTCTCTCTGTCTCTTCTCTGTATCTCTCTCTCTCTCTTTCTCTCTCTCTCTCTCTCTCTCTCTCTCTCTCTCTCTCTCTCTGTCAAAAAATAAAATAAAATAAAATCTTTAAAAAAAAAAAAGTACTTTTATACATTCTTCTCAGGACATTCAGAAACCTTGCAAAGTTCTTTATGGCAATTTCACTAGTACTCTGTTCTAACTTTATAGGTCTTGAGATTGTTAAGACAGTTGATGAAAATACATGGGAAATTCATGTTTAGTTGTCTAAGTTCCTTTGTCCTGTAGCCCAGAAATGTCTTTGTGAATGTATTTTTCCTTCAAATAACAATTCTCTTATTATTTTCTCACAGCGAAATCATTAGCCTGTGTTTGTGAAATTGATGTCTGTTGTCATGGAAATAAACAATGTCACAAATTTAGTGCTGTAGAAAGTAAGAAGAAAACTAGGCTGACAAGTACAAACTGGGGAGACTAGAAGCTAAAATTATTGTTTGTAAATTCCTCCAGTGTTAATTTGGAAGACAATGCCCACATCTAGCTAATTTTGTCTTATACTTTTTGGATTGTCATTAATGCATTTTTTTTTTAGCTCATTTCAGTTCAAAGTCAGATTTAAGTAACTATTATTTCACAACAGTTGTTCCTAACTGCAATTTAGGAAATTTAGAAGAAAAGACACATATGAAAAAAAGCCTGTATATCAAGCAAAGGAGAAGTGCTGCTCATGTAAAAGTTAAAGGCTAGTTGTGGGCATATCAATGATCAAAACAAAATAAAAAACAAAAAGATAATAGCTAAACCAAACCTAACCAAACCAAACCAAACCAAAGAAACAGCTTATATTCCTGTAAGTAGGAAAAATATAAAGTTGTGTGGCCATTTAAGTAGCAAATAAAAAGAAGACTGTTAGATGAAAATTACTTAGGGAAAAAAGTCAACATGTTCTTGAAAGTAAGTATTCTTGGTTACAGTGAAATATGTAACAAATTTCCCCCTAGAGATGAAATGTCTTGTCAGCAGTTGAAATTATTTCTAATGGAGTTAGAATTTTCCATTTGGGCTTGGGGTCTGGTAGGGTGCCCAGCTCCTGTTTTATTTATTTTTCCCCTCTAAATTCTACTGTGTATGACAGGTTTTTGTTCATCCGGATTTCTTTTTATTGTTATCTTTATTTTTTGTGCTGAAATTTAATTGTTTAATTATGAGTATTTTTAAGATATTCATTTTTGTTCTTTGATTCAAGTAAAATAATAACTTTCAGAATTCTTGTAACAGCATTATATATAATTTGCTTGAATATATAATTACTGGTAAAATGTATGCTGTAGAAGCAGATAGTTTTATATTTATGTCATTCTGTGGCATAAACCCTAGTAAAGGTAGCCAATATAAAGTGACCTGTATATTTAACTTACATTTAAATTGTGGAAAGTGAGGGTTTTATTGGAAGGCATCTGTGCCTCCTATTAGGTTGAGGTTTCCATATTTTTCCATTTGGGTTGTACTTTTTTTTTGTGAATGAAAGAGCCAAAATTTAGTAGCAGACATTGTCGATCAGCTAGAATAAGTGGTATGTTCTATTTTAATGACTAATCGCTTTTAAGTTTTCCAGAAGAATTGGTGGTTTTTAGTTTTACTAGGGGTAAACTGTATTGAAAATTTACACTTCCACTTTTTTAACTGATTGAAAAAATAGTTTCCACCAAAAAGTGATTGTTGGAATTAAAAATTGTAAGTGATATGAAATTATTAAAGTTGTTGTAAATCATACATTGACACTGAGCTTATTTAAATTAGATCAGAGAGGAAAATATGGTGGTAAAAAAATAAAGATCTTTGTGAACAATGGACTTTGTTATAAGGTGGACTGAAATGTGGTAACATTTTGGAATTTAGATGCATTTTTTTATTTGGAAAGATTTCTGTTAGGCATATGTTCCTTCATATTTGGATGTCATATAAGGTCCTTGTCCTATAGGATCTTACACTCTAACTGGACATATGGGGGGCAGGGTGATAGGTAGGCATCAGATATAACTCTATAGTTCTATTACATCAGTATGTTCCACCAATAGAACAGGGCAGACAAGCTCAGAAAGAAGAAATGAGCAACTGTAGACAAACTGAGTTTGAGTCCAGCAATTTAGGATATCTCCCAGGATGAAGGAATATTTTCATATCTAGTAGACATTAAAAGATAATTCCCCTTTAATTTCTATTCTAGAACGTGGTTCACCGCGGGATTTAATTACTAAGGATATTACTGATACGTCAATTGGGGCTTACTGGACATCTGCTCCGGGAATGGTTCGTGGTTACAGAGTCTCGTGGAAATCGCTTTATGATGACGTTGAGGCTGGAGAGAAAAGTCTTCCTGGAGATGCAATTCATACTGTGGTAGAAAATCTGCAGCCAGAGACCAAATACAAACTTTCAGTGTTCGCAGTGTATAGCAGTGGAGAAGGAGAACCTTTGAATGGAGAAGCCACAACTGAATGTAGGTAACATCACAAGTGTGTTTGTGTTTGTTAGTGCCATCTAGTTCTAGTGATGTGAAGCTGAACCACTTGTATTTTTTTCTTTATATGGTCTTTGAAGACTGAAAAATTAGGACCTTTAAAGAAAGTGGTTTAAGCTCTCTCTGATCAACTATTAATACATAAGAAATTGAACTAATAAAAAGATCAGGAGCTAGGGAGACAAAAAATTTGGTACATTTATAGCTATATGACTTTGGGCAAGCTACCTAATCTTTGAACTTCAGTTTCTTAATCTGTAAAATG
>PVKE010022903.1:0-25151 GCA_004027555.1 Craseonycteris thonglongyai
GGCGGGAGATAGACCAAATTTTTAATCAAGAACCCCCTCCCCCACGGTCAATGGTGTCCCGCTTTACCAATGTTAAAATCTGGTCACCTTAAATTAGGCCTCTCTTCTTCTGGTATTACATTTTCAAAACTGACAGAGATAGGAGAGAAAAACTTATCCAGGAAGGAAAATTGGATCAAAAATATAACATCTCATATTAAGTCTGGCAATGATGACTCTATGTGTTATTATTTAAATAAATCTTCTATTAATCATTAAAAAAAAAGTTCTCACTTTTTAGTCTTAAGACTCCTATTTTTGAAAACCCTAAAGACTTTTCATTTTTGTAGTTTATACCTATTGATAATTGCCATATTAGAAATTAAGTATGAAAGACTTTTAAAGATTTTTTATTGTTTTGACAGAAAGAGAGAAAGAGAGAGAAATAGAGACAGAGAAGGACCAGAACAGTCTCCATAGCTGCACATCATTGGTTTTTCCACATAGTTCCATTTCACAGGTGGGCGTAGGGCTGCACAGGGCAGGAACTGGGCCTGGGTCTCACCCCGGTGAGAACTGAACTGGGGGCACTCCCCAGTTCAGCATACGGGTCCGCATGGGCAGGGGCTTGGATTCGATCCTTGGTCCCCTTGGCTGCAAAGTGAGCGCTTAACCCACTGAGCCATCCCGGCTTCCCCTGGAAAAATTTTTAAATACACAAAAATATACAAGCACACATTCTCTTAGCCTTTAGAGAGATGATGTCATCACACATAATCTCTAGAGTGGAAAAGGAAAGTCTCAGTATTATTATGAAAGTAGCTTGACCTCCTGGAACTCTGTAAAGGTCCCAAGGACCTCCAGGGCTTCCTGAACCACAATTTGAGACTCACTTATAGATGTAAATAGCAGTAATTGCATTTCTTCAGAGATTAATCAATTCGTATTTTGGTGCATTCAGTTGTACAGCCTCAGAAACAAATCTCCTTCCTTTTTACGAGTGTTGTTATTCCATTTGGGAAACTCATTTTTGTGGTTAATTGCAAAAAGTGCCCTTCTTTAAAGCAAAATACAGAGTTCAAAAATATTTTCTGTAAGCTTGCAAGATCTGTTACTCTGCTAGTACTCCAAAGGGAAAAACGCTTTACCGGTAAATGGTGCAGCTTGATCTGCAGTGGAAGGATTGGGATAGTTAGGCTGTGCAACTGGCAGAAAGAGGCTGATAGAGGGAGATGAAAGCACTGAGGATTGTCATGCTGAGCCCTTGAAAACTATGCCAACTTTTTTTTTTTAGCGAAGAGATCAGTGGTATTTCAAGGTTGCTATAATGACTCAGAGCTTCCCACTTTCCTTTTAAACACAGGCTACATCATTGTTATGTTTGATCTCTTTCTACTCCGCAAAAAGTGACAAAATAAAGCTAAACCGTACCTTTAATTAGGACTCCATTATGGTCCTTCTGTTGACTAGCTCTTTCACTCTTTTCACAATATTTTACTACTTTCTTCTGTTCAGTCTATTGATAAATGCTCTGAGGCTTCTAGTGTCTTTCTGTGGCAGCTGAATACAGTTAAAAACATGAAAGTTGCTGAAGGAAAGGTTAAGTTTCCCCTGCCTCAAGGTTAAATCTTTGCTTGGCCGCGCTTATTATATCTCTGGGGAAGGAGACTCCGAATGGAGGTCCAGAGGGACCGGGGTTAAGGGGGGCGGGGGTGGGGAAGAGAATCCGAGAGGATGACTGTGTAGAACGACTCCTTCCTTTCGGGTAGGGGTTAGAGCCACATGAAGCAGCTCCCATAGGAGAGCATGGAGGATAGAAGAGCCCACCGCGACAGGAGGCTGGCGGTTCTCCAACGGACTCCCGCGAGCCGAGGCCACAAAAACGCGCTGGCACCGAGTCCTACACACGTTTACTTGCCTGAGCCCAAGGACGTCAGCGGCCCGCGTGCCGCCACCGACCAATGGGAGAGAAGCCAGATTTCCGACGTCTTCTGTGATTGGCTCTCAGTCTGAAGGCGGTGGCGGAGGGTGGGCCTTAGGCTGTGTCTCCTTGAAGACGGAGCGTAACGCTTTGACTAGTTGGGCGCCCAGCGCGCCTGAGGCCGGCGGGCCACCCAGAACGGCCTACCCCTGCGGAGAGGAGGCGCCGCGTGTTGTGACAGGTGCCTGCGCTGGGGCAACGCTTGAACCTCACTCCAGTTGGCGGAGAAGGAAAAGGAGAAGGAAGGGGCCGGGTCGGGCCCCCGCCCCCTCGCGCCCCGGATGGATGTCCCCGGCCCGGTGTCCCGGCGGGCAGCGGCGGCGGCCACCATGCTCCTGCGTACGGCTCGGGTTCCCCGCGAGTGCTGGTTGTTGCCCACCGCGCTGCTCTGCGTCTATGGCTTCTTCGCCAGCCTCAGGCCGTCCGAGCCCTTCCTGACCCCCTACCTGCTGGGCCCCTACAAGAACCTGACGGAGAGACAGGTACGCGAAACGGGCAGGCGGGCGGGCCCGGGACCGCCGAGCGACCGAAAGTCTGCGGAAGGGCTGCGATTAAGGAAAGGGGGAGGAGTGAGAAATGCGCGAGAGCTATTCCGGCCAGAGATTTGTGACTTTTCCCAGTTGGAAGGCAGCTCCTTCCTGTGTTGCATTCATGCAGTTTTTCTGTCGGTTGAATTTATAGGGCGGGTCTTGTGCAAAAGGCTCGAACGCGGGTGGGGAACCCCATTGCGCGTCTGCTGCAGGCTGATGCTGTGATGTACCCTAGCGCCACTCTTCTCAGACCGGTTCAGCAGAGTCGGGGGCGGGGGCGGGGATATATTTGGATAAAAAAAGTAAAAACAGCAAGCTGTACTTTGAACATGGTAAAGGTTTAGTAAATATTTGCTGATTGAAAGCAGGGAACCAGATGCTGAGTAACCCCTGCTTTTCTCAAAGGATCTGCCCTCGTCTACTGCACCTTCTTCCTTCCCCTTTCTTACAATAAGGACAGTACAGGACAACAAGAATCCAACACATTAATTTGGTTTGTTTTTTAGTTGAGTGAGGCTGTGTCCAAGGATATGCTGCCCCCTACCCCACCTTCTGGGGTAAAAGCAGATACTTAGATGGTATCACAGACTTGGCACTTAATTATAGTTTTTCTTGCATCGTGAATTGTTGCTTCATAGATGTTAATGTTGCTCCTTAACTACATGGTGAGATCTCGAAAAACTTTGCTACCTCTGTAATGTTCAGAGTTATTGAGAGCCCTTAGTCCATGATCAAGAACTTCTTGCTGATTGATTTTTTCCTAGATGAGTTTATAAGTAAAATACTTCAGAAGTGCACTGTGTACTTTAAGATGTGCTAAACTCTTAAAGTGTATGGTCAATTTCAGCACTTGTTTTTTGAAGAAGACATTAAACGAAAAAGGAACTAAACTCAAAGTGATTCCCCCACAAAACCAAAATAAAGCAGGTTCAACATCCTCTCCCTTGAACACTACATAGCGTGAAAATTGAGGTCTGGTGTTCCTTTCAGGAACACTACAAAGGGTGAAAGCTGAGTGGGCACTTATGTGGTCATTTTTCATATGCCTGCTTCTCCCACACTGCCTCCCTGCCCCAGACTGTGAAATACTCCTCTCCTCTAAACCTTACTCTTCTCCATGTGGTTAGTAGTCACCTCTTTTGAGTAGCAACTCAGTATCCCTGCATAACAGGTCAGAGCAGGGTGTACTTACTCATAACCCACTCTGTTGTTTTCATAGGCACTTAACAGGGAATTGAAAGTCAGTGTTGAATCCTGGATTACGGGTTTCACGGGACTTTCTCATATTGTTTCAACTCTACCAAGCATCGTTGACTTTTACCCAACTTTGAATCTTCTATTTCTCAGTCTTATGCACCACTCCACAAAGGGCTTAAGTTAGTTATGCATTACCTATTTCAATTTTAATATTGGTTAAAAGCAATAATAAAATGGAACAGAATGATTTTCCAAGAACAAAATTACCGCAGTAAATAAGAGAGAATGATCTTAGACACTCAGAACTACCACTGAATCTGAGGTGTAGCTACTGAAGCAGAAATGATACTGCTGGTGAGCTGCTAACAATTAAAGTTTCATGTGAACTGCCATGTGATCTGCAGTTTGTGCACCTTGCCTGATGGAGAAGCAGACGTGCATGGGGGAGAAACATTTTCCTAGTGTTCATATTTGAAAGTGGATCTGTTCTGCCACGTGCCCTGGGCGGAGTTGCTGTGTGATGTGCCATCATGTGCCCTGTCTTACCAGAAAGCTTTCTATAGGGTGAGTGAAATATGTGTAGGGGGCACAGGAGTAAAGCAGGGGTGCCAGGCCTAGTGACTATTTGCTGACTGTGTAACAAACACATAGTACACACACTTCTGTTATTAGATGACGAAGAGGGCAGGGTTTGGAGAGAAAGCTAGTGTCTGGAAAGGGCTGTCGTTTGTCTCTTGAGAACTTCAGAATCACTGCTGAATCTGTTGGTTATGGACAGTGTGGCTCTGTTCACCCTCTCCAGATTTTTGAATATCTAATAACTGAAATAAATAGGACAGTGTTCTTCCAGACAGAGCGCTTGCTTTCACCAATGGATGGTTAAATAAATATTACATGATTTTTAGATGAAGCAAATGTCCTATCATGGTCAGTGATATTTATGTTGAAGTTTGTATTTCCTCCCAAAAGATTTAGAAGAGCCAAGTTGGATCACCCTAAGTAGAGCTATTAATCATGTCCAAAGACAAAAGGAGGAAAGAAAGGACAGAATTTCCTCTATTTCTCTACTCTCAAAGAATTTTTTTCTTAAATATCAGGAAAAACCTTAACCTGTTCTAGGTACCACTTTGTAAAGTTTTAAACAGGTTAAAATTTGATTGTATTTCAATAGTTGAAAGCCAAACTTTTAATAAAATAGAGCTCTTCATCTTTCATCTTCCTTAGCATGCGATTTGACAGACATTCACTACCTTTCCTTGATTTAAAAAAAAAAAAAATCCACCTGTTGTGCTTGATATTCAGAGCCTTGCAGAATTTGGCTCTTACCTCCATAGTATCCTTATCTCCCACTCAGTACATTCTTCTTCTCTTTGACGTCTTCCACATTCCCAGGTTCCATCTGTGTTAACTTATATAGTCATAACTTCAGCCTGTCCACAGTCTCATCTGTTGACCTGGATTCCAAGGTGTGACCTGTGCTTGGAGTTATCTTCCCACACAAATTTGTTGATATCTTTCTTTTAGCCTCTAACTTCCTTATCCTTCAAGGTCCATCTCACAGAAGCAATGCCATATTTCCTATGTCCCTAATTAATAATGTGTGTACACATATTCCTCAGTAAGTTCAGAACGCTGAAAGAACTGACACTTCATTTTATTCTCTTTTTTTTGTAATCTCTGTACAACTTGAAAACAATGTTGTGCAGATAAGTACTTACTAACTAGTTTTTAATTGAAACTTGATTCTAAAAGTCTAAACCTGAATTGTAAATTAAAACTGAACATGTTTCCCTTTGACTTTTTGTATCGAAGAGGAAAGGATAAACAAGCTCAGATCCAGAGTTGTGAAAAGTATCTTAGAATAAAATTAGTTCCCTTTGCTCACATGGCAGATTTTACCTGAGATAGAAAGGTATTATCTAAATCTAGGGTATAGAAAATAAGAGTCTGTAATTTGTACATTTTTGCATCAAAGATTCAAAGTATTCGTCGACAAAGCATTTTCTGGTGTAACACCTTCTTTTTGGAGGCTCTGAAAGAGAAGAGATCTTTTGGAGACCCAATGTCTAAACTCTGGAGATGGTGTGGTCTTTATCTATTCATGAATACCCCTTAAAAGCACCCCCCTCAATGCAGATTAAAAAAGCTGTCATAGGCTTTACAGGTAACCTGGAACATAGCAGATAATCAATAATGGCTTTCTGACTGGAGAAACGAGGCATTTAAGTGTAGTGGATTTAGAATATCTGGGTTCAGTTCTGCCAGTTACTAGCTGGGATAACTGCACAATTTACTTAATCTTTCTCAAAGGTCTAGGTTTCTCAGTTGCAAAATAGAGTTGATAAAAGCATTTCTCTGTGAAGGCTGTTGTTTGGGTTAAATGAAGAGAAGTAGATCAGGCGAAGAGCACAGTGTGCAGCTCCTCAGTAGAGATTTGCTATTACAATATAATGCTGGTAATGCTGTAACAGGGAGATTTATCTTGGGTTGATCGCTCAGGAAAAATACCTGATTTCTTATTTAGATTCAGCTAAAGAGCATCCATCTGATGGTCTTTCCCCCCCCTCTTGCCTTTACTTTTGTTTCTACTTGGCATTGAAAGTCGGGCAATGCTACTTTTTTTTATCTTCATGATCTAAATTGTGATTTTTGTATTATAAGTATAAATATTTTAAGTTGGTAATTAGAAGGATAAGATTTATGTAATGAAAACTTGGCAGATCATCAGTTTGGGACAACTGTTACTGAAAGGTATATAACATGTTTCAGTACAGACCATATGACTGGAGTGAAGAAGTTAGTTAAAGTCTGAAGAGGTGTGTCTAGGAAACAAAAGAAGATGGCGTGTTGAAGTAATATCGGGTATTTTAAAGCAAAGGTGTGATGGCTCATAGCTTTGTGGTGGTGGTGTTTGGGAAAAACATATTGGGGAAATAGTAAAGTGAAGAAACATGCTGAGTTAAACAGAGTAGGCACTTTCAAACTTAAGAAAACTGTTGGAGAATAGCTGTAAAAGTATAGGCAAAAAAGGAATAGGAAGTTGTTAATGGAACACAACTGAAAAGCCATCACTTTTCCTGGCCTGTAGCTCAAGGTACCCTTATCTGCTTTTGTTTTCTACTTTGGTTTTCATCTTTCATTCTGGTTATACCAGCCAAGTGTACTTCATTCCCCATTTGTTAAAATTTCCATACTTTTGACTAATAATCATTTTTGCAGTTCTTGATTATTTTTTCATGCCCATATTTAGGTACAAGAACATTTTCCTGATCAAGTGGTGGTTGCTAAATGACTTACAAATTAGGTCAAACTTCATGAAGGTGACACTATTAGATAAATTGTTTTTGTATTTGGCCAGTCAGAAGCAGAAATCAAGTGTAGAATATATTTCAGATTATGTTGTACTTTTATAGTGTGTTGTGCACTGGCAAAAGATTTTACAATAATTGTCTACTTTATTGTTCCTCTAAAACCTTAAAACAATTAGCCCATTTTACACTTGTTGAACTGAGATGTATGCATGAGAGTTAAAAAGAAAAAGTTACCCTTGGACTTAGATTATCAAAGTCTAGGATTACATTGCTTCATCACAAAGTATGTTACTTGTTACCAAGATGACCTTTGAGAAAGCACTTAAAAATTGGGGCCACTGATCCAGACTTTGAAATCATTTTTTTTTTCTTTATTTATTTTGACAGAGGAGAGAGAGAGAAATAGATACAGAGACAGAAAGAGAACTGAACCAGGGGAGCTCCCAGTTCAGCACATGGTTCCGCACAGGCCGGGGCCAGGATTCGATCCTCGGTCCCCGGCGCTGCAAAGTGAGCACCTAACCTACTGAGCCATCCCGGCTTCCCCTGAAATGATTTTTTAAAAGCTGACTGACTTACACCCCTGGGACCTTGCTAGACACTGGGCAGGTATAAAAGGAGGGAAAAGTTTCCTATAATAATTGTTATTGGAAGAATGGGGATGACAGTTCAATTACTTTAGCTAATTCATATTGTTTCAAGTGGTCTGTGTGTGTGTGCTTCAGTTTTCAAGTCTTCCGACCTATGAATGAAGTGGATTAAGTTATTTACATGTATACTCTCATTTGATCCTTGTAACAATAACCCTATGGTGTAGGTATTATTACTCTTTTACTGGTAATGAAGATTAAATTTAAAGGGAACTAAAAAAACTTGCCTCAGATCATATAGCAAGTGATGGAACTGAAATTCTAGCTGGGGTCTTAATTGTTTAAAACTTATTTTAAAGATTATTTCTACTATATCTCAATTTAAAATATATATTTAAGAAAAAGCAAACACTTCTGGTTTTATTTCATATTATAGACAAGCAAAAAGGAGGACATCAAAGTTGCCTATTGTTCTGTCAAGATTTCATACAGACTTACTCTCCTGTGCCCCCAAAGAAATGCAACTTAAAATCAGAGAAATCGAATTAACCCTAATCAGTCAAACAGTAGCATCAGGGCTCCGTATCCTGTTGCTAGAAGTAAGAATTGATGACAATTCCAAAACATTTATTGAGTCAAATATCTTCTAACCAGTATGCTAGCTATTAGGTTGTGCAGATGAGTCCATCCTTGAAGGACCTAAATCAGGGGTGTCCAACCTTTTGGCTTCCGTGGGCCACATGGGAAGAAGAAGATTGCCTTGGGCCACACATAAAATATAATAACACTAACGATAGCTGATGAGCTAAAAATAAATCTCAAAAAAAATCTCATAATGTTTTAAGCAAGTTTACAAACTTGTGTTGAGCCATATTCAAAGCTATTCTGGTCTTCATGCTGCCTGTGGGCCATGGGTTAGACAAGCTTGACCTAAGGCAATGGTTCTCAACTCTGGTTCATATTAAATCTCCTGGAAGGGTTTTTAAAAAATGCCTATACCTGAGAGTCCAAATGTTGGAAATGTGCAACCATAGTTAAGAACCAGTGCTATTAGGTAACTGGAGAGGCTGGCACTTGCAAAAGCACTATCAGGAAGGCTTTGGATGTTGCCATACAAATGCTGTCAGCCCCAGCGGTCTTCTAGGATGAGGAAGACTTTGAACTCTAGACCATGATGAATGAGGAGGATTTTAAGAAAAAGATGAAGGGGTGGAAATGGGGAAGTATATTCCAATGATCAGAATTGTCATTGAGGTTTCTTTGGTTTATAAGGATGAGGTATTCAAGGTGCTGGTAGGCTGTTTTATAAGAATAAATTATGGTGAATATTCCAGGTCCTTTGATATCACTGATGGGTTTTCATCCTCCTCTTTCTATTAGGTCTTCAATGAGATTTATCCAGTATGGACTTACTCTTACCTGCTGCTGCTGTTCCCCGTGTTCCTTGCTACTGACTACCTCCGTTATAAACCTGTCATCCTGCTGCAGGGCCTCAGCCTTATTGTTACATGGTTCATGCTGCTCTATGCCCAGGGACTGCTGGCCATTCAGTTCTTGGAATTCTTCTATGGCATCGCCACGGCCAGTGAAATTGCCTACTACTCTTATATCTACAGTGTTGTAGACCTGAGCAAGTACCAGAAAGTCACAAGTTACTGTCGAAGTGCCACCTTGGTGGGCTTCACAGTGGGCTCTGTCATAGGACAAATCCTCGTCTCAGTGGCAGACTGGTCCCTGTTCAGCCTGAATGTTATCTCTCTTACCTGTGTTTCTGTGGCTTTTGCCGTGGCCTGGTTTCTGCCGATGCCACAGAAGAGCCTCTTCTTTCACCATGTGCATCCCACCTGCCAGGGAGTGAATGGTATCAAGGTACAAAATGGCGACATTGTTACTGACACCTCAGCTTCTAACCACCTTCCCGGGTGGGAGGACATTGAGTCAAAAATCCCTCTAAATGTGGAGGAGCCTCCTGTAGAGGAACCAGTAAGTTCAGCCTTTATATGTCTTGTGGTTGCTACTCTGGGGCCAGACCAGTGGTGAAAAAACAGACAGTAAACCCCATCTTGCTAGACTTTGTATTCATTTGGATACAGGTTTTATCCTGAGTTGTTTGGTTAGTTCATCCATTCATTGGTTCAGGCAAAGGTTGTTTTAAATTAGGGGTGACAACTATGTGTTCCCTTGGAATGAATGACTTTCATGGTCAGACTGGCACAACATTGTATTGTCAGAAGTATCTTAGAAGGCACAGCAAGGGCTGTCTCTTTTTCATCTTTCGATCCCCAGAACTTGGCATACAAAGAAAGCACTCAGAAAAATATTTACTAAATGAATAGATAAAATAATTTTAATAAATGATGAATATCTACTTCCAGTTTCTGAATTGAAGCCCAGAGTATTTAAGGATAGGAATTACCTTCCTCTTTTGTGCTGGAAATGATATCTGATACTTAATTTCAAATAATACTTTGCCAAAGTGGGGTAGTAATGAATAATACAGAAGAAAAGAATGAAAAGAGGAAAATTTTAAATGATGAAATAAGTATTAGAAATGTGACTACAAAATTCTCTCTTTGAAGAAAGGTATGGCATCAAAATAATCCATCTGTCCGTTCTCTCTTGCCAGGATGATTAATTGCGTCCCCTAATCATTTGCCCTACCCCCTTCCTACCAGATTATATGCTATTGGGAGCGGGGAACAAGATTCATTAAAAACATACTGAATAAGTCTTAGCTTTCTTGGGACATGTTTGGAAATAAGCCTATTAACATTCCAGCTTTGTAGGTAGGCTCTGTCAGACATAGAACCAAGCTTCATAAGCTGTGTAGGCTGGGTGAGATGAGAGTAAAGGACCAACATGTATAGTCTTTGGCTCGCCTCCTAGAGTTAACCCAAATTGCTTCAGTATGGCATTTAACATCCTCATTGAAAATTACTGACTTTTACCTATCTTCATTCTTTGCCTCTGGTTACTACTTGAAATTTAAGTTATCCCAGTGGGTGACACTTATCATGAAACTCACTTTGATTATTAGGGCACATGTGGTCAACTTCAGTCAAAGTTAAGGGGCCTAATTAGAAATGAAATGTTGATTCCTTCCTAATTTGTTAAGTGATGTTGGAGAATCAACAAAGAGTTGATGAGGGAGGGAAGGAAGTATGTATAATCATTTGCTAGATCTCATGTAGTTGAAAAAAAGAATAGGAATCTTTTTAACAGTCTGTTTCAAAGGTGTTAAAATGTCTGTAGCTAAGATTAATTTGTATATACATACATATTTTAAATAATAACATATTGGACATAGTTCTAAACATTTTTATAGACCAGTGAGTTTAAAACTTTTTTGAACATGAATAAGAAACATAGTAAGAAACACATTTTACATAGCAACCAGTACATAACAAAGGTATGTACAAAGGCTGTCTAGAAAGTATCCAGCCATGCAATATGAAAATAGAGACAGTATGGCTGGATTTTTTTCTGGACATCCTTTGTAAATATTTAATACATAACTGAAACAAAGGTTTTATAACACAGTATTTTATCCTGTCATATTCCACATAATTAATTTTTATGATGCAATCATTGCCCTCTAAGTTAATTTTATTACCTACTAATGAGTTGAAACCTACAGTTTAAAGAACTTTGCTCTAGACCAACTTGATGTTTAGTGAGTATAGATATGCAAAATATCAGTACTTGACATGCTGAATAATTATAAAATTTTAAAGATAGAACTGATTTTAAGCATAGGTCATAGATAATATTGTCAAACTTATTTTCAAAGATTTCCATCCATGCTCTTGGTTTGGCTATAGACAAAGCTCCTTCTGCACATAATTGAGATAAGTAAAAAGTGGCACTTAACTTGGTATTGTCAACACCAAACTATCCCTATTAAAAGGTTCTATTGAAAGGAGGAGCTATACAAAAATTAATTCCAACTGGATTAAAGATTTTAATGTAAAACCTGAAACCATAAAACTCCTAGAAGAAAACATAGGCAGTAAGCTCCCTAGCATTGGTATTATCAATGGTTTTTGAAATCTGACACCAAAAACAAAAACAACAGCAAAAAACCAAGTGAGACTACATCAAACTAAAATGTTTCTGCCCAGCAAAGGAAGCAGTCAACAAAATGAAAAGACAACCTACTGAATAGGAGAAAATATTTGCAAATCATATATCTGATAAGGGGTTAATATCCATAATATATAAAGAACCTATGCAATACAGTAACAAAAAGAAATAAGAAACCTAAAATTCAATTGAAAAATGCACAAGAGATCTGAATAGAAATTTTTCCAAAGAAGACATACATACAAATGGACAACAGATACATGAAAAGATGTTCAACATCTCTAATCATCAAGGAAATGCAAATCAAATCCACAATGAGATATCACTTCACACTTGTTAGAATGACTATCCTCAGAAAGATAAATAACAAGTGCTGGTGAGGATGTGGAGAAAAGGGAACCCTTGTGTAATGTTGGCAGGACCGTAATTTAGTGCAGCTACTATGCAAAACAGTATGGAGATTCCTCAGAAAATTAAAAATAGAACAACAGTATGATCCAGCAATTCCACTTAAGTGTATTTGAAGAAAAAGAAAACACTAATTCTAAAAGATATATGCACCCCCATGTTCATTGAAGCATTATTTACAATAGCTAAGATATGGAAAAAAAACATAAGTGTCCATCAATGGATGAATGGATAAAAAAAATTGGCGCACACACACACAATATATATAGAATATTCAGCCATAAAAAAATGAAACTTTTAAAGACTTATTTTATTGTTTGAGAGAAAGAGAAGGGGGAGGGCCCAGAGCAGTCTCCATAATTTTTTATCATTAGATGTGACATAGTTTAATTCTACACAGGTGGATGTGGGGCTGCACAGGGTTGGAACTGAAGTGGGGGCATTCTGCTTGGGAGACAAAAACCTACACTGAGCCATCCCAGCAATTACCAGTTAAGCCACAGTTCAGCATATGGGTTTGCACAGGCTGAGGCTGGGATTTGATTCCCAGACATTGTGGTTGCAAGGCAAACATTCATTCTACTGAGCTATCTTGGCATCCCCAAAGAATGAATTCTTGCTATTGTTACATGGATGGACTTCAAAGGCATTACACTAAGTGAAATAAGTTAAATAGGGGAAGTACCATATGATATCACTTATATTTGAAATATAAAAACACACACGCAAGCTCATACATAAAGAGAACAGATTTGTGGTTGCCAGAGGTAGGGTTTGCAGGATAGGCAAAATGGGTGAGGCAGGTCAAAAGGTACAAACTTCTAGTGATATATAAATCCTGAGGATATCATGTACAACATAGATATACACTATAGATAATTCTGTATTGCATATTTGGAAGTTGCTAAGAATAGATCTGAAAAGTCATTACAAGAAAACTTTTAATTGTCTGGTGACAGATGTTAATTGTGATCATTTTACAATGTATACGAATATTGAATCATGTTGTACACCTTAAACTAATATGTTATATGTCATTTATATCTCAATTAAAATATAAATAAAGGGGAATGGGGCTGATGGCAGGAAGGAGTAATCTTTTTACATACATCTGGAGGTTCTCACACCATGCAAGACATGGACTGCAGCCAGCGAGGGGTTCACTCATGCTGCTGCCATGGGTGCTAGTTATTACCCTGCAAGACGGCTCCTGTCACACATCCTGGCTCTTACAAACTACTTGATCAGCTCCTCTGGTCCCTTTAGAGTCTCTCACTTTGCCTTTCCATGTTCACCACAAAAGTACAGTTTTCTATTTTCTGAGCAAGGCCCAAAATTATGGCAACCTTTGATTAGTCCTCTGATACAGGTGGATTGAAAAGAACTCATGGGGTGTCTATCATACTTATTTTTCTTGGCATAGCCTAGGGGTGGTGCATAGCTCATTAATGTCTTGATTCACTGATAAGCATAGTAGCTTTATTCATTAAAATAGTAATATTTCCTATAAATATTGGGTAATATAAAAAACTATAAGGAAGAATTTACAGTCACTAATTACCCCACTACCCAGAGAGAACTGCTAATATTTTGGTTTATTTCTTTCTAAGACTTCTACTTTAACCATTACTGTTCAATGAATCTGTCAGTAATAAGGATAGGAGTTTCTCACTGAGGGACTCTTACTGAACAGAGATTTAATAGGGTTGCTAATTACTGTTGATTCTTATTGTTACAACTGAGGGGAGGTGTGGAATGTCATCTCCTTTTGGCTCAGGTGTGCAATATCTGACCATCTTTCTACAATACATCCTTTGCTGAGTTGATTACACACATCTGTGCTAACATAGAGCATTTATAGCAAAAATTGTATGAGAATTGAGTTTTTTCCCAAGAGGATAAATATAACTGCTAAGAAGTTTTTATATATGTGTGTGTGTTTTCACAAGAAAAGAATAAAGTCTGTTAAATAGAAAACTGAGTCTATACACTTGCTTTCTGTACAGTTACCTTCATGGTGTTTGAGCTTTCTTCCCTTTTGCTGTGTAGGAACCCAAGCCAGACCGGCTCCTTGTGCTGAAGGTACTGTGGAATGATTTCTTGATGTGCTACTCCTCTCGCCCTCTGCTCTGCTGGTCGGTGTGGTGGGCCCTTTCCACCTGCGGCTATTTTCAAGTCGTGAACTACACACAGGGCCTGTGGGAGCAGGTGATGCCTTCTCGCCATGCTGCTATCTATAACGGTGGTGTGGAGGCCGTTTCAACCCTGCTGGGTAAGCAGCACAGGACGGTATGTGGTGGTCAGGAGGAGGATTCCTACCATAGTTAAGTCAGCTGTAGTCAGATTTTCTCTCCCCTCCCAAATTTGAAGTAGCCCCAAAGAATGATTTACTTAACTTTGAGCTCTGAGTTTATAATTTAGGAGGAGAATTTACAAGTGCTCAAGTAGTAGAGGATTATGACAAACAAACTTGAATTCTTTATAACCTTTGGGAAACCTAATGCAATGACTTCATATCCAAGTTCCCATTATTTCTGATTTATTAGGTGCTTTTGTCATGTGGTGTAAAACTAAGTAGCAATACATAATACTTAAGTAACGATAGCTGTTGTGTTAATATGTTCTAAATGCTAATCTGAGGGCTTTGTGTATATTAACTCAGCCTTCACAAAATTCCTGAAATAGGTGCAGTTATTTCCCTTCATTGTACAGTTAAAGAAAATGTGGACAGATATGTTCACATGCCTGGAGGTAATACAGATGGTAAGTAGTAAAGTCAAGGTTGGAATTCAGGGCCTGTGTCAATGACCACCATATTCTGTTGTCCCTTTCTAATTTGTTGGCCTACCTCGTAAGGTTTTTGGAAGACTTCACATGATTTCTGTAAACACTTATAACTGTGCCTGGCACTTAAAAAGCACTCCAGAGATTTTTAGCTGTTACCCACATTTTACCAAAGGGCAGAGATGCCCTTTTGCCATGTTTTCAAGTGCCTCTTAGTTAGAAGGAGAAATGATCCATTCTACTATGGTGCCCGCCTAGAAGCCATGGTTCTTTTTGATGTTTGCCTCTGCTTTAGCCTCAGTAGCTTTTCCTTAGCAGCATTTCCAGGTCGGTGTCCTCCTTTTCTGTCTCATTGCTAACTGTCCAAATTCAGTCTCTAGTCATCTCACTGGGTCCATATTCTAGTGCAAATTCTCCGCCTGACTTTAAAGGTTCTCCCCATAATTTTGAGTTACCCTCATTATAAGTTTAAACCTTTTAAAATGTAACAATCTGACTTTTTAGTTTATTGAAATAGTACTAAATAACTTTTCTCTTTGTTTTGTAGGTGCTATTGCTGTCTTTGCAGTTGGATACATAAAAATATCCTGGTCAACTTGGGGAGAGATGACATTGTCTCTGTTTTCTCTCCTGATTGCTGCGGCAGTGTACATCATGGATACTGTGTGTAACATTTGGGTGTGCTACGCGTCCTATGTGGTCTTCAGAATTATCTACATGTTACTCATCACTATAGCAACGTATGTATTTCAGTTTCAAAGAAGCATTAGGAAAAGTTGTGACAGGATAAACTTTTTGGTTTCTTTACAAGAAAATTGAATTTTCTAGTTAAAAGACTTAGAGAGCTGTGAGATTATGTTGCATATCTCTAACATGGGGTATAGTATTCCAGGTACAGAATTAAAAATGGAGGGAACCTAGTGGGTGAGGAAGCAGAAGAGTTCAGCTGGAAGGAACCAGTATTACCTCTGCAAATGAGAGGAAGTTTAGATTGTTTTCTTCTGAGGAAGCATTTAGGCAAGGTTCATGTATTTCCTTGTTCACATGTTCCTGCTGTTTCCAGATGTTTACATGAGATTTACGTCATCTAGCAACAAATACTTTTGTTTGGGAAGGGAATTGACAATAGAAAGAAGGGGATACTCTTCACATTTAAAGTAAAAATTATAAATACCCAGGAAGAAATTCTTGTCTATTTATTATTCTTTTTTTTAAGTTATCAGATTGCTGCAAACCTCAGCATGGAGCGCTACGCCCTAGTGTTTGGTGTAAACACCTTCATTGCTCTGGCACTTCAGACGGTGCTCACTCTCATTGTGGTAGATGCCAGTGGCCTTGGCTTAGAAATTACCACTCAGGTAAGATCTGTTTTGGCACTGAAGATGTTATGACTTGATCAGGGTTACAACATGGAGCATGTCTAATAAAAACCAGTTCAAACAATATAGACAGGCATAAAGTAAAAAGTCAGTTACCTCCTTCCTTCAGTCATCCCCCATCGTAGTTCATTGCAACCTGGGGGGCATTTTGGGACCATCATCTTTTTAATGAGGCCCTAGAACATTTCTGAATATAACTGACTACCCTGGTGGAGCTGAGAGGTAATACTGGTTCCTTCCAGGCTGAACTCTTCTGCTTCCTCATCCACTGTTTCCATTTTTAATTTTGTACCTGGAATGCTATATCTCATGCTTGAGATGCCCTCCATCTTATAGCTAAGTCTCCTCCTCCCTTCTTTGTTTAAAATCCCCCCCTAACCCAAAACCAAGGTAATGAATTACTGTTAATGAATAGCATTATGATTCTTAATACATGACCTACTGAGGGAATACCTGCAGAAACATCTAAGACAATATGAGTACTTTTCTTCATTCAGGAATTGTATAGTTGTATATGCCCTCGTGCATTTTGAGTTTGTAGGTCAGGTGTGCTTTGTGCTTTGGCAAACAGGCAATTGAATAAAAAAGTACCTACCCCACCCCCATCTCAGGCTATATGATTCCTTCTTCATTATTCCCTCCATACTTACACATTAGTTGTCTTAAACTACAATGACCCAGCACATTATCAGTAATTAACTTTGTTTTCACTGAAGAGATCTAAAAGGGAAATAATAATAGGTAATATGCACTGAGTGCTTTCTGTATGCCAAGTACTTTATATAGAATTTTGCAGTTGTCAGGATTAGACATCAAGAAAATGAATCTGAGAGTTAAGTAGTGTTAAGTATTGTTTAAGATCACAAAATCAGTAGTGTGGCAGAGCTAGGATTTAAGCTAGAATCTAACTCCAAAGCATGCTGTCTCCTACTGTATCTTGCTGCCTCAGAAAGGTTGGGGTGTGGGGTAGGGCAGAGGAGTGGGAGCTTACTGCTTTCTATGTTTCCCAATTGCTACCAACAGTAAAAACTTCAAGAAGAGGAAACCGGGATGGCTCAGCGGGTTAAGTGCTCACTTTGCAGCCCCAGGGACTGAGGATCGAATCCTGGCCCCAGCCTCTGCAGACCCATATGCTGAACTGGGGCATGCTTCCTATGCAGGAGGCCCCAGTTCAGTCCCCCTGCCCCCTGGGTTCAGCCCCTGGCTCAAGGGGGTGCGCCTCCCATGTGGGAGGCCCCCAACCTGGTTCCTTCCCTATGCAGCACCCACCCACCTGTGTGGAACAAAACCATGTTGAAAAAACTGATGATGTACAACTATGGAGACTGCTCTGGGCCCTCCCCCTTCTCTCTGACTCTTTCTCTGTATCTCTCTGTCTCTGTCAAAAACAATAAAATAAATCTTAAAAAAAAAACAAAACTTCAAGAAAACCTCTCACAGGTTGGGTCTTTTATTTGGGGTAGAGGGTATGAGAGAAACTTAAGTTTTTGTAATCTTGCTATAAAAATGGGGGTTTAAACATGTGGAATTTTGTGGGCTGTCCAGAAACTCTGCCATGGCTTATTAACAGGTTTCCTATAGGAAAATGTATCCAAATTTTAAAAATCTGGTTCAAAGATTTAGAGCAACTAGCTCTCTTATTGTGCCCATGACCAGCTTAGAGATGATTCTTATAAATAGTAATCCCACGATGAAATATAGTTGACTTTCTACTGCCCTCTTTTGGGGAAGAATAGAAGTTCCTGATCTTCAGAACTTGGCCTGTTAGGCATACCCACCTATGAGCCTGTGGGTAGAGACCATGAATCAGTGATAACATCAGCAGCAAAAATAAAAACAGTAGTATTAACAGCATCCGCATTGTTGTAATAAACAATTACATACATGATCTCATCCCTGCTTAGCAATTCTGTAAAGTAGGAAATAGGAATTCCATTTTATAAATGAAGTCGAGTATCAGAGATTAAATATCTCAAAGAAGGTCACATAGCTAGTAAGGGATGTAGGCAGGATTTACATCCAGGCTTTGGTTGCACTGTACACATGGGGGAAGCACACAGTGGTTTTGAAGGTTTATTGAGAAACTGATTATACCTTCAATTATAGGGTATGTTTACATGTATGTAATAAAACAACACATCTTCTAATTAATAATTCTATAAATTACCTCTTTCCCCCTCTTTAGTTCCTGATCTACGCTGGTTATTTTGCACTTATCGCTGTGGTTTTCCTGGCTAATGGTGCAGTCACTATTATGAAGAAATACAGAAAGCAAGAAGATCCAGAATCAAGTTCTCAAGTAAACACTTCATAATATACTGCTGATGAGCTTCTTATAGCAAGACCTACACAGCAACTGTCCCTGGACATATTTAATTTTTTAAGGTGTAGACATGTATTTATTAATGTGCATTTCATGGCTTCAAAGCAGCCAATTGACTATACCTGTGTTCCTATAGTAACATAATACTGTTCAGAGGAACCAGCAGTAAAGTTTGTTTCATGGATTATTTAAGGATGACTGTTTTCTGATTCAAAAGTAAACTTGATTTTGAAAACCAAGTAATCAAGAGCAATCAAGCAACACATAATGTATACTTGACAGCAAGTGAGTTTGGTGTGTCATAAGTCAAGTACTTCTATATCTGATTTCCCAGAAACTTAGCCTGGTGGGACCAGGGCTTCACAGGGACCATAAAATGTTACAGGTCAGGATAGAAATATTTTCTAACAGTACCTGCCTCTGTTCAACTTAATTCTTATTTCTGTTACTCGTGTGCATTTGTGTTTCTATAGATGAAAATTATTCCTGTTACTGGCAATATTTGCTCTGTTGGTGTTCTGTCCTATAAGTAGTGTATCATTTCAAATATTGTTATTTTTTTAAATTCATTGTATGAATGTTCTCAGTTCCCATCTTGACAATTATGTATTTGTGTAGATTAGAGGTATATTTTTGCATTATTCAAATGCTTCCCAGAGAAGCTCATTAAGTTATAAGATAAGGCAAGTTTTGAAGCCTGATAATAATCTAAATGAAGAGACCTAATCAGAAGACTTTCTTTGTTTTTTATTCTTCAGTATAAAGGACTGTTCCATGATGAAAAGTTAGAATATGGGTTAAAGACACAACTGGCCTTTTTTGTATTTTCTTTTATTTCCAAAATAAAATAATCTTTTTAAAAGTAACTTTATCTCCATTTATAGCTTTTATATTATTTGTCCTTATCTAAGATAAAGATATTAATAAGAATTGGATTATTCTAAGGCCTTTTTCATAAACTGAGCCTCTTTGATTATTTCAATGGGACAGGAACTAGGACAGACTTAATTCCTGCATTTTGTACATTAAATCTGCCTTTGCTTTTATAGGTGGATCATCTTGAATATCTGTTTTAAATAACAATTGCTAGTGATTCCATTTCCAAATTACTTGGAAAAAATATTATCTGTATACATTGAATTCTCAGATCAGCCTACAAAGTGGGTAGCTAGAATATGTGAGACATGAAAACTATTTTAAAGCCAACTATGTTGCCTTATCTTGAAAGGAATCTAGGTAGCTGATTTCAACTGGGATGTTAACTTTTTTAGAATGACACAGCTAAGCAGTGTGAATAGTGTCAAGATTGTAAAATTGACATTTATTTGGTTTAAGCAGGAACTCTAGAAGCAAACAGATAGGATAAGAATAGGTCATGTTTTCATTCAACCTCTTTTTGAATATAGGGAAAGGAAAAGAACCCCTAATTAAGGAAATGATGTTATAAAAGTAGCAGCCTCTAATTTTATATGTTGTCTTTTTATTTTTGTTTTTGTTGTTTTTGCTACATAGGGGATTGTTTACTCAGAAACAAGTAGCGAAGAGTTAGAAAAGTGGAGTTTGAGGGATTTTATATAATTTTTTTTTTTTAATGGACTGTGGTACAATCAAATGGTTCATGTTACCAAAGCAGTATTTCCATGGAATTTAATTCAAAGTTAGTGGCATACAACTGGAGCTTCTACTTATTTAAGACAGTAATACGTTTACATCTTGCTGTGTGGCCATATTTGCAGAATGCTGAACCCTATCTGAAAGTTATACTGTATGCAGTTTTACAAAGAAGTGGAAATAATTTGTACTTTTTATTCAATTCTGTAGAGATTATAAAATTATTTTTATTAAATAAATATTTTAAGTATATTTTCCCTTTTTAATCAAAATTATTTTAAATTTATCTTTTGTTTCAATAGGACCTTTGAATTACATGTTTAAATCTTTTCATAATTTCTTCTCAGACAAATTTTATATTAAGCCTTTCCCTTACCTGACTTTCCTAACTGACCCTGTCACCCTGTTAATTGCTTTGTGATCTTTACCTTTGACTTCCCCCATATTTCTGTTGTTTTCCTAAATTTTTCTAGCACCACATTGCATTACACTATTTCTTTATTTATTTATTTTGGTCTTCATCTTGAATAACTCTCATTGGTTTCTAAAGCATTCTCCCTTTTAGAAACCAAAAAGACCCACATTCCCTTCTATGTTAACTGAATTTTTAAAATAAAGGAAATTAAATCAAGGGCAGAAGTTTCCATCTTGTTTTGAAACTTTCCAGCCTTTGTTAGAGCCCAAAATATTCTAATACCCAGGGAAGCATCTTCTTGCCATAAGTTGAGAGTCATTGTTCATTATATCCTAGTAACCAAATCAGTCTTCTCTCACAGTATCCAAATGAACACCTTCCCTTTAATACCCCATTCCAAAACCTACTTCATTTCAGGCATTTCATTGATCATCAGCAAAAACTTAGAAATTTTTTATGCAAAAAAATTTTTTTTAAGTTTTCTGTCTTAATGCTTTATGTTCATGAAAAAAAAATTTATTTTTTAAGGGCATTTAGCTATTGCACTGGCAGGTGGCTATATTGAATCCATTACATACTATATCAGTATGGCATTAGGGTGTGTTTTGGAACAAAAGACAAAAATAAGACATGGTTCCAGCACAGAAAGCATACAATCTGACAGGCATTCAGTTAAGGGGATACAACTATAGGGACAAAAGACTTGATAGGAGTATAGGGGTGGATGTGACCATTATTTGCACTGTAAGGTGGGAAACAGAATCCCATCCTGGCTTCTCCACTTCACAGACATGTGATTTGTGGACAGGTCATTTATACTTTTTAAACCACCCATTTAAATATTGGGCACACATTTTAGAATGCTAACACAGTAACCTCAAGTCAGTCTTGTCTTTGTTTCTCCCACTGCCATAAAGGCCTTCCTTACCCACACCTAGCCCATTAAAATGGTCATTCAACTAGCAATTTTGGTTGGTTATTGTCCCATAATATTCATCCTACCTGCTGCTGCCAGATTAAACTCCTTAAAGATAAGGTTAATCATTACTCCCCACCATCAGCTCCACTTAATAATAAGGTGACCAACCGTCCTCCTTTAGGGAGGACATTCCTCCTTTTGGAAGTTCTGTCCTCCCTCGAACAGTGTCCTCCTAAATATAGATGTCCTCCTTTTCGATATGTAAAAGCTAATTTGTAAATCTCTAAATATTTAATAACAAAAATTTCCCATAATGACGAAAAAAACGCTTATTTAATTTTATGTAGGCAGTAATTTTGTTGTGACTACAATCAGGGAGAGAAAATAATACTTCTCAAAAATGACACATTAACAAAAAATACTCATTCAATCGAAAAATATTCATATTTAAATAATAATCATAATGCACCTGCATTATCTATTTACTATATTATAATGCTTTCTGTTATTGTTGCAAAGAATAAATTTTTTTTATTTGCAATATTTGTTTATTTATTTATGTCCTCCTTTTCATTGGAAAAAAGTTGGTCACCTTATTGTACAAGTAATGTGGATTATCTAGTTCAGCAAAAATTTGAGTGATAAAGATACAGGAGTTTCCATTGATTCCCAAGCTCAGCATAAATTTACAAACGACTACCAAATATCAAATGAAAACTGAAGTCCCAATAATATAAATACAGAGGAGTATTTGGTGTTCTAAGCAATGAAAAATCTTTCCCCCTCACGTATCAGAATATCACATAATCTTGTCATTCTCGATTGCACTGGCCCAGTGACAACAGCTTCAGTAATCAGTCACAGTTGTATAGGCTAAGCGCTCCCCATAAGCCTCAGTGGGCTCAAGGAGGTGTGGACAGGGCTGCTTTTGGGGAGAGACTGTGGGAGAAGCATGTCCTTGCCTTGCCAGCTCCTAGAGGCACCTGCACTGCTTGGCCAGTGGCCTCCTGGTTCCTCCTCATAGCCAGCAACACTGTATCTGTGACAACAGCCAGGAGAGGGTCTCTGCTTTCAAGGACTCATGGGATTAGATTGGGTCCCCCAGATAACCCAGGATTATCTCCCTACCCTAAGGGTTCTATGACCTTGACCACATCTTTATTGCCATGTCAGGTAACAAGTAGCAGGTCCTTCTGGCGGCTCCAGGACTGAATCTGTTCTGTGCGTCTTATGATTAATAGACGCTCCTGGCTTCCCTTCACTATGGCTGAATCCCTCCAATCCCTGCTTCTGTTTGTAATCTTTTACTTCCAATGCTTTTAAAAATTTTTATTTTTTGTTTTTGATGGATAGAGAAGGAGAGAGAGAGAGAGAGAGAGAGAGAGTAAGAGACAGAAAGACAGAGACAGGCACAAAGAGAGAGGGCCTAGAGCAGTCTCCATAGTTGCATGTCATCAGTTTTCAACATAGTTTCATTCCATAGGTGGGGTCAGGGCTGTGCAGGGCAGGAATGGGCAAGGGGTCTCACTCTGGTGAGAACCAAAATGGGGGCACACCCCAGTTCAGCATATGAGTCCGCACGGGCCGGATCCTGGATTTGATCCTCAGACCCCAGGGGTATAAGACAAGTGCTCAACCCACTGAGCCATTCCAGTTTCCCCAACACCAATTTTCATTATTCTGCTTTTGTCTTACATGCATTCTGGTGATTATATTTAGGTTACCTAGATAGTCCAGGACAATTTCATGTCAAAATGCTTAATTTGGGGTTTGAGACCAAACACTGAGAAAAACCACCTGGTCTATACTCAGCCGTGATAGGCCAGTGTCTTGCTCTGACCTCATAAAGCACCATTGTGAGAGAATCACCCCAAACTGCTATGTAAGGGCCTGGCTGGGCTAAGATTTTTGAGGGTAGTAGTGGTGGTTGGTGATTTGAGATTTGTGGTGACATGTGGGGTGGATTTAGCGAGCTGGTTTTCTCCCCTTTTCCCTCCATTTTATTTTTCCTTTGCTCCCTTCTCCCATTTTTCCTCATTTTTTATTTATTTTTTCTTATTTTTTCCCTATTTCATTTCTTGTTTTCTTTTTCTAATTTTACTATTTTAGTTTTTTGCTTTTTTTTTTCTATTTGTCCACCCTTTTTCCCCCCACCCCATTTCTTTTTATTTTTTTAAATTTTATTTATTTATTTATTTATTTGGTTTTTCCCATTCTTGTTTTTTTTCTCATTGTTTTAATTTTCTCCCTTTATTGTGTTTTCATGTTTGTTTCTGTTTAGTATTGTTTTGTTTGTCTTATTTGTTACTTAAAGTTTCTTATTTAGCATAATTAGTACCCTTAATAGTTAGTATCGATAGTATTTTAGTTTCCATAGTTATTATAGTTATTATTGTTTGTTTACATAGTACAGTCAGTATAGCTAATGTTGTTGACATATTTAGTATAGTTAGTATAGTATAGTATTGTCTATTAGCCTAGTTAGTACAGTTAGTGTTATTGATATATTTAGTGGGTATACAGTGTTCCCTCGCCACTTCGCACTTCATGTTTTGCGGCTTCAGTGCTTTGCGGGTTTTTCCAAAATATTCATCAAAAAATAAAAATGAAAAAATACAACCATGTCGGCAGCCACATTGCGGAAAGGAGCATTGTTTCTTGTTGATGCGCGAGAGAGAAGGATCCCTGCATGTCAAACAAAGAGATGAGTTGACTCAGAGTACATACCACGGGCTCTCATAAAGGCGCGTGATTGGTTTCCGGTGCGACATCGACCCATGAGAGGACGAGTGGGTTTATCCCTGTGAGTTGATTGTCTGCGCATCATCGCAGCCTCACCTAGCATCTTCTCTTGTTGTATCTCGCCAGTCTTGTCCATGATGTTAACTGTCTCGCATACTGTATTTTAGTGTTGTGTTGGCGATCACTTGTTTTGTTTAAGTGATGACTTTTTTTATTAATTAAGCCCTTATAATGCCGCCTAAGCGCTGTGCCCCTGCGAAAGCTTCCTCTGGGGCGCCCAAGAGGAAGAAGATGATGACCATCAGCAAAAAAGTGAAAGTTTTAGATAGGATCAAAGAGGGCAGAAGTGATGCATCTGTGGCACGCCATGACGGGGTGAATGAATCTACAGTGCGGTACATCAAAAAGAAAGAGGAAGCAAACATCCGCAAAACTGCTTCAATAACCTTCAATAAAGAAGCGAAACATGTGGTAACTCCGCGTAATAACAGAACTGTGAAAATGGAAGCTGCACTGGCATTGTGGATTGCTGATTGCAGGAAAAAGACAGTGAGTTTGGACACTCATATGATCAGGACAAAGGCCAAAGCTCTCTACGACCAAATCTTGCCTGATGACGACAATGAAGAGGCTGAAGAAGGTGCTGACGAACCTCAAGCCAGTACTAGCACTGCCAGGAGTGATTCGCCTCCTCGAGGACGAGGCTTTTCAGCCAGCAAAGGCTGGTTCGAAAAATTTCAAAAAAGATACGGCCTCAGAAACGTGCTTCTGTATAGCGAGGCTTCCTCTGCTGACAACGATGCTGCTTGTCGTTACGTGGAGGAAAAGTTTCCTAACCTCATCAGTGAGGGAGGCTACCTCCCTGAACAAGTTTTTAACATGGATGAAACAGGCCTTTT